>CM055118.1:521406559-521512409 GCA_029206835.1 Rana muscosa
GACGTACCGGGCAAAGTCCCCCCCCTAGACGTACCGGGCAAGTCCCCCCCCTAGACGTACCGGGCAAGTCCCCCCCCTAGACGTACCGGGCAAGTCCCCCCCCTAGACGGTACCGGGCAAGTCCCCCCCCTAGACGTACCGGGCAAGTCCCCCCCCCTAGACGTACCCGGGCAAGTCCCCCCCCCCCCCTAGACGTACCGGGCAAGTCCCCCCCCCCCCCCTAGACGTACCGGGCAAGTCCCCCCCCCCCCCCCTAGACGTACCGGGCAAGTCCCCCCCCCCCTAGACGTACCGGGCAAGTCCCCCCCCCCCCGCCCCTAGACGTACCGGGCAAGTCCCCCCCCCCCAGACGTACCGGGGCAAGTCCCCCCCCCCCTAGACGTACCGGGCAAGTCCCCCCCCCCCCTAGACGTACCGGGCAAGTCGTCCCCCCCCCCCCCCCAGACGTACCGGGCAAGTCGTCCCCCCCCCCTAGACGTACCGGGCAAGTCGTCCCCCCCCCTAGACGTACCGGGCAAGTCGTCCCCCCCCCCTAGACGTACCGGGCAAGTCGTCCCCCCCCCTAGACGTACCGGGCAAGTCGTCCCCCCCCCTAGACGTACCGGGCAAGTCGTCCCCCCCCCTAGACGTACCGGGCAAGTCGTCCCCCCCCCCTAGACGTACCGGGCAAGTCGTCCCCCCCCCCCCTAGACGTACCGGGCAAGTCGTCCCCCCCCCTAGACGTACCGGGCAAGTCGTCCCCCCCCCAGACGTACCGGGCAAGTCGTCCCCCCCCCCTAGACGTACCGGGCAAGTCGTCCCCCCCCCCTAGACGTACCGGGCAAGTCGTCCCCCCCCCCCTAGACGTACCGGGCAAGTCGTCCCCCCCCCCCTAGGACGTACCGGGCAAGTCGTCCCCCCCCCCCTAGACGTACCGGGCAAGTCGTCCCCCCCCCCCTAGACGTACCGGGCAAGTCCCCCCCCCTAGACGTACCGGGCAAGTCCCCCCCCCCTAGACGTACCGGGCAAGTCCCCCCCCCTAGACGTACCGGGCAAGTCCCCCCCCCTAGATGTACCGGGCAAGTCCCCCCCCCCCTAGACGTACCGGGCAAGTCCCCCCCCCCCCTAGACGTACCGGGCAAGTCCCCCCCCCCCCTAGACGTACCGGGCAAGTCCCCCCCCCCCCCTAGACGTACCGGGCAAGTCCCCCCCCCTAGACGTACCGGGCAAGTCCCCCCCCCCTAGACGTACCGGGCAAGTCCCCCCCCCCCCTAGACGTACCGGGCAAGTCCCCCCCCCCCCTAGACGTACCGGGCAAGTCCCCCCCCCCCCTAGACGTACCGGGCAAGTCCCCCCCCCCTAGACGGTACCGGGCAAGTTCCCCCCCCCCCCCTAGACGGTACCAGGGCAAGTTCCCCCCCCCCCCCTAGACGGTACCCGGGGCAAGTTCCCCCCCCCCCCCCTAGACGGTACCGATGGCAAGTCCCCCCCCCTAGACGGTACCGGGCAAGTCCCCCCCCCTAGACGGTACCAGGGCAAGTCCCCCCCCCCTAGACGGTACCGGGCAAGTCCCCCCCCCCTAGACGGTACCGGGCAAGTCCCCCCCCCCTAGACGGTACCGGGCAAGTCCCCCCCCCCCTAGACGGTACCGGGCAAGTCCCCCCCCCCCTAGACGGTACCAGGGGCAAGTCCCCCCCCCCTAGACGGTACCGGGCAAGTCCCCCCCCCCTAGACGGTACCAGGGCAAGTCCCCCCCCCCTAGACGGTACCGGGCAAGTCCCCCCCCCCCCTAGACGGTACCCGGGCAAGTCCCCCCCCCCCCTAGACGGTACCGGGCAAGTCCCCCCCCCCCCTAGACGGTACCGGGCAAGTCCCCCCCCCCTAGACGGTACCGGGCAAGTCCCCCCCCCCCTAGACGGTACCGGGCAAGTCCCCCCCCCCTAGACGGTACCGGGCAAGTTCCCCCCCCCCTAGACGGTACCGGGCAAGTTCCCCCCCCCCCTAGACGGTACCCGGGCAAGTTCCCCCCCCCCCTAGACGGTACCGGGGCAAGTTCCCCCCCCCCTAGACGGTACCGGGCAAGTTCCCCCCCCCCTAGACGGTACCGGGCAAGTTCCCCCCCCCCCTAGACGGTACCAGGGGCAAGTTCCCCCCCCCCTAGACGGTACCGGGCAAGTTCCCCCCCCCCCTAGACGGTACCCGGGCAAGTTCCCCCCCCCCCCTAGACGGTACCGGGCAAGTTCCCCCCCCCCCCCTAGACGGTACCGGGCAAGTTCCCCCCCCCCCCCTAGACGGTACCGGGGCAAGTTCCCCCCCCCCCCCCAGACGGTACCAGGGCAAGTTCCCCCCCCCCCCCAGACGGTACCAGGGGCAAGTTCCCCCCCCCCCTAGACGGTACCCGGGCAAGTTCCCCCCCCCCCTAGACGGTACCGGGCAAGTTCCCCCCCCCCCCCCTAGACGGTACCGGGCAAGTTCCCCCCCCTAGACGGTACCGGGGCAAGTCCCCCCCCCCCCAGACGGTACCGGGCAAGTTCCCCCCCCCCAGACGGTACCGGGCAAGTTTCCCCCCCCCCCCTAGACGGTACCGGGCAAGTCCCCCCCCCCCCCCCCCTAGACGGTACCGGGCAAGTCCCCCCCCCCTAGACGGTACCGGTCAAGTCCCCCCCCCCCCCTAGACGGTACCGGGCAAGTCCCCCCGTCCCCCCGCAGTGTGGGGAGAGGGTGTGCCCACTCCAAGGGTGTTTTTTTATTCCAGCCTGGAGTTCAGCTTTAAATTGAGCATTGTAATCTAATTGTTCTTTTGCGGCTTCCTACTCTCCGATAACAATGTTTTATTTTTTCATCCTGTGGCATTGTAAATGTTATGAAGATTGTTTTGGGAACAGGATTACTGTGGTATTGTGCCATGAAGACGGTGTCTCGGGCTGTGTCATTACATGTTCATTTCAGAAGAACTGATGAGTATTACACCTTGTTCATATATGAAATCGGATCGCTGTCCTCTCCTGCTGAGATCCTGTCCTTGCTTGTCAAAGCTAACCCAAACGCTTATTGTTTTTGCCTAAATGTCCTGACGGTGGTGGAGCCGCCAGCAATAACACTATCCCCATTTGCATCAGCCTTGAATATTCTGAGCATTGCTTACATGAAAGTACAGTGTTTACCGAGTCAAGCTGAATGTTTGGTGTGGAATCCTGTGATTCATTGCCAGCTTTGTCTACCTTCCTCCTTTTTTATGTATACAGTGTATCAAATACAATAGCACAATGGAATACATCTTTGACCTTTGTGCTTAACTACCTTAAATCTGGTGGCAGGTGGTAGATATGGACAGGTATGACATTCACTGTCACTTGTCCTAAAGAAAACAAAAAATACTGTACATTTTAAAACAATCCAGACATAATTTGATCACTTGTCTAAATGAAGAAGAAATGTTTTTGTGTATAGTTTTATATATGTATATGGAAACAGTTGTATTTGCTTTATACCCAGCCTGTGCATTAATGCATAGTGATTGTGTTTGACTGCTCCCCCTACCATGGCGCAAGACTTTCAGTGTACTCAGACTTTGAGAGTAACAGGTGTAATATCATTTAATCTTAGACCGAGTTTTGGGTATGCTGATTCTACTGCCTGATATCCAGATACCCAGCCACTAGGGGGGGGGGGGGGGGCGGGGGATATGCAGATGTGAGTGAGATGTATTCATGATAGTATGAAACGGCAAGCATCTAAAAATGTAAAAAATAAATCGCATCAGGTGAGAATGTAGCATTTATTTAAAAAGCTGTTAGTTGATATGACACTTTGGTCCAGTTCATGTACTGAATTGGTTGGGTCATTCAATAAAAAAAAAGTTCTGAAATAGTTTCAATACCTTATTGGCCAGATGTGCCCAATTATCAGCCCCTTTAGCCACATCACCTGAGATCATGCCTACGTCTACATCCCATGGCAGTCTGTTTTTCTATTAGATGTAGAACTGAGTTACAGAAGAGTGGGGTGTTGCTTTCCTCAATGTCTGTTTTTATGATAAAATTTCAAGTGTGCAAAACAGCATAGAGCTCCATTCACATCCTAGGCAGGTGCAATAGTGCGTGCGTGTAAACGTGTGTTTTATGCAGTATGACATTCATTGTGCTAGGGCAGATTATTAATTTGAAAGGTCTACCCAGTGCACTAACATCACACCAAAGAAGTGCTTGCACCTTTTTTTTTTTTTTTCTTTTTTTGTAAACGCATTGCACCATAATGCATGGTACTTTGTTACTATGCCTCCTGGTGCACATTGTGGTTCTATTAAGAATGAATGGCACTGCAGCACCGCTACAATAAGTACATGTATTGTTGTGCACTGCAGTAATGGATGGAGCCTAAGGTTGATGTCACACTTAATGCTGATGGCAACACCTTGGTAGTAGAAGGATCACCAAAGTAATTGCACTTGGTGGAAGTTGCTCCATCTCAGGATCTAATCTTGATTTCTAGCTAAGGAGGGGGTTACACCGTAAGAGAATGTGAATGGACAGAAGGTGCCAGTGACAGACACTGTAATGTGACATGGCCCCTAGGCTTCCAAATGATGCACCTGTAAGTGACAACATTGTCTTTCGGATTACTGCATTTCTGATTCTTTCTGCCGGGATAGTTGTGTGTCAGCATTAAAGTATAACTAAAGGCAAAACATGTGTTTTAGAGTGCAGAGGGATTAAAACATCTGTCATTTTTATACTGATGTCTGTCTCCCCGTTTGGAAGATTCTCCCTCTTTTGTTTTAGTGAGGGATGGGTTTTACTTCCTCTTTTGCTCACTGAAAACCCTGCAAATTGAAAGCAGTGGGCTAGTATGCATCACATACTACATGAAATCCCATTATGCCTGTTATGTGACACTTACCTGCAAATAAATCCAGCTCTGTCCCCAGTGCAGGCTGTGTTCATCTTCTTGCCCCTCTTCCTTTTGCGCCGTGGACTCTGGCTCCATGGCTCTCTTCCTTCCGGAGCTGCGTGACGTCACTCCCGCGCATGCACGCGGGAGCCGCTGGTAACGGCACAGTCTAACTGAAGCAACGGCATGACGTGCCATTGCTTCAGTGCGCATGTGCCGATGACTTTGGCATATACAGGGGAAATCTCCTAAATCGTGCAAGTTTAGGAGATATCCAGTCTAGCTACAGGTAAGCCTTATTATAGGCTTACCTGTAGCAAAAAGTGGTTTGTAAGGGTTTACAACCACTTTAATGACTTGTCTTGCTGCATCACGCCAGTGCATTACACAATTCAGAAAATGAGTCGAATCTTGAGTGCTGGTAGGTAACTGTGAGTAATCGGAGAACACGTGCTTCAACAGCAACAAAAGTCTCCAAGAATTTAGGTGTCTCTCTGTAATGTTTTAGGTGCTTAAAGCCGTGACTACTCCTATGACTATGCTTCCAGGTCTTGATTGCTGGCCTCTGTCACTGGCCAGGCTGAGATGACGTCACTCCTGTGCATGCGTGGGAGCTCCATCTTCGGCATTGCCAAATTTTGTGCAGTGAACTGCTCTTACTTTATATGTCTCTTCTGCATTAAAAAATCCTGCTTGTCCGACCATTTTCTTTTTTTGGCCTAAAGCTCCACTTTAAGCTGGCCATAAATAGATCACAATTCAGCTGGATCAGCAGGGACTGGCTGACTTCCATTCTCTCTATAGCTGTTTCCATTTACGAGAAGTCAATATATTTATTAACTTCTTCTGAACGGGCTTGTTGGAAGATTTGTGTTTGAGCAGAGTTTCAGGCAGTCAGCTGCAGCGCTGATCAGTGTATTCAGATAGCGGAGGAGTCCAGCTGGCTGATCGAAAATAACTGATCCAACTATGGCCTTAGTCTGCCTAACTCATGGGATGTTCTGCTTACTGTAAATTGGCAGGTTATTCATATTTCTTAGTCCCTAGAAAGCAATGTGTCTTGAACAAACAGATTAATATCGAATAACAAACTCGCAATGATTACATGTCAGTAACAGCAACATCCTCACAATGGAGTCAGGAGCTGCTTGACTGTTTTTATATGGCTGTTCAATACATTTACTTAGACCAAGAATTTTGTGTATTTTGACTAACGGAAAACCACAGAAAATGGTACTTTGCCAGAAAAGCTTTATTCAATCTTTTCTGAAGCATATGTCTTTCCTGGGCTTTGATGTGGTAATAGTCAGCTTTTCCCCAAGGTTTTATTGTACTGTCATGTTTACAAAGTTATTTACAGTCAAATAGATAATTTATTGGATTCACTGGCCTACAAGGATGTCTGATTTTCTTTTTTTCTTTTTTGCCTTTTTAAAAAGAAGCTGATGAGTGCTGAGCTGAGCACACCAGGCGGTTGAGAAGTCGGTGGAGCTGACAATAGAACAGCAGCAGGTGTCTGCATGCTAGCTGACACAAAGGGGTGTGTTTTATAAAAGATTTGCATAGCTGTTTGTTCATCGAAACTGCATGTAAATGCCTTCTCTGTGAATGGGGAAAAAATCTAGTTTCTCTCATCGTCCATGGACTGACACAGCTCTAATACTGTAAACGTGTGGGTATATGTCCCTGCTCGCAGGAGAAAATCTAGGCAGAATGTTAGATGTTAGAAACATACATTCTAGAACAAAACCAGAGCTGAACAGCCCCGCCCAGGGGGGCGGTCCCTCCAAACATAACTCTCCTACCTGCAGCCAGCAGCCTGTTTTTTTCTGCCGAGCAGAAGGACAAGACGTGGCTCTCTCAGGAGCCAGTCTCCTGGAAGATTTAATTTTAAATTTTATTCCTTTGGGAATTTTATTTTATTTTTGAGACCTTCAATCAACTGTCGGCTGGGCAACAGATTGGGTACACTGGTATCCTCGTAGTCTTGCCTGTCCGAACATCGAGCGTGCTGATCCGCGCCTTGTGTGCGTGAGACTCAGTTCACAACATGCCCCATGACTCCAGGGGTGGCCGGGTGGCTTTTATGCTCCCGCGGTCCTCTCAAGATTGAACAGTACCTGACTGTATCTTTCCCAGTGGACCGGGCCGATAGCTACTCAGTACTACTCTGTGATAGGTCTGTCTGAAACAAGCCAGTGGGTCCCTATGGGATGGGTAAGTAGTCTCTTGTGCTGCAGGTGAGTACATGCTGGCTGTGTTTCTCTGTATGGGGGGGTTTTCTCCCTGTCTCCCCCGTGTTATGCTGCTCTCTGCACCCTGTACTGGCGCTGTGCTGTGGGGGGGGAGTACTTGGGGGTCACTCTGGCCTGGCAGGGGGCGCTCATGTCTAAGTGTGCTGGGGCTGCGAGGTGTGGGTGTTTGGAGACGCCATTAGCACTGGCTATGTGTGTGTTTTAACTGCGCTCGGCGGCCATCTTGCCGCGGATCAATGGCGCAGCATTACATGCGGCCGGCGGCCATTTTTTGAAGGCGCTTTCTGTTTCGGCCTCTATCGCCGCAGAATCTCTTCACACTCTCCTCAGGCTTCACTCGCGCTACAGCGCGGTTACATACAGCAGAACTGAGCGGTCCTTTTAAGGGTTGGTGAGTCCTCTGGGAATCCCCTCCTCAGCCTCAGCGCAGCCAGTGGGTGGACTGTATTATTCACTGTTATTGTGTATAAGGTCTCAGAGGGTGGCAGTATGGAGTCTGGTTCACCTGCTTCTCCACACTTGTCAGAGGCAACAGGCAGTGCTCCTGCACCTGCGGTCCCTATGGACCAGATGTCGGCAGTCCTGGAATCATTCCTTGTCAGGATGGAAGCGGTGTGCGAGCGCAAGGGAGCTATAAAGCGCCCTCTCCCCACACATTCTCCAGTAGGGGAGTGCTCTGACTCAGATATGGGCCTAGCTGCTGCTGCTCAGGATCCTAGCTCTGATGATTTTAATGTTTCTGAACAGGACATTCCCTGTGAGGAAGACCCCAGTTCTGAACCAGTAACTGACGGGACGCTTGTAAGTGAACTCATTGATGCTGTGGGGGACACTCTCAAGCTGAATGATGCAGCTGAGGAACCTCAGGCGGAGGCTGTCTCCTTTTGGTTCCTTTAAAGCCGTTTCTTCAAAAAAGGTCTTTCCGTATGTGCCCTTTTTTGATAGATTCATTGACCAAGTCTAGGAAAAGCCGCAGAAGACTTTGACGGTCCCGCTGCGTCAATCCATAAGGTACCCCTTTCAGGAGGCCCTGGTTAAAAAATGGGCTCTCCCCCCCCCCCCCCCCAGTGGTCGACCCCCCAGTCGCCCGTTTGAATAAGGCTACCACTCTCCTGATGGAAGGGACTCCTGCGCTTAAGGCCCCACTGACAGGAGGTCAGAAGTGGTGAGTAGAACTATGTTTGCCTTGTTGGGGTCTGCCTTACGCCCTATAGTGGCGGCAACTCTTGTGTCTCAGACACACAGGATGGGCAAAGATTTTGCACCAGACGGTGCAGGAGCATAATCTCCCTCCAGAGACAATTTCCCCTGGCTCACCAGCTTGCGCAGGGTTTAGTCTATGTGTGCGATGCCACTTTGGATGCGGCCCCTTTAATATCTGGGGCCTCTATCTCTGCTGTGATGATGCGTCGCCTTATCTGGCTGAAATGCTGGTCGGCCAACCTAGCTTCCAAGAAGCTCCTGGCTGATTTGCCCTTTAAGGGCGGTAGACTGTTTGGTGCCGCCCTGGATGACATTAAGGATGTCACAGGGGGTAAGAGCACCTTTCTTCCTCAGCCTGTTAAGGGAAAGGAGCCCCACTGTAGGCCGGGCCCTTCCTTTCCGGCGAAGAAGTTTTTTCGTCAGTCAGAATCCACGGGTAAGCCCTCCCAGACTGAAAAAAGTGTGGCTGGGGGACAGAAGCGTCCCTGGGTGCGTAAGCCTACCAAGCAGGCTCCCAAGCCCGCCACCGCATGAAGTCTTGCCCCTGCCCGACTCTGGGGTGGGGGGAAGTCTTCGCAGGTTCACGTTGGGTGTGCGAGGTGGTCACATCGGGGTACAGGATAGAGTTTCCGCTCGTGGCCCCCAAAAAGATTCTTTCCCTCAAACCTCCCTGCCCGCCGGGCGGCCCTCTTGGGGGTTGTACAGGATTTGATCAGGTGCGGAGTAATTCTGCCGGTTCCGTCACAGGAGAGGTTTCAGGGGTTTTACTTGAACCTGTTTGTGGTTCCAAAGGACAACGGGGTCTGGCCAATCCTGGACCTCAAGGCCTTGAATGCCTATGTGAAGGTACAAAAATTCCGGATGGAATCCATTCGCACGGTAATTGCGACACTCCACCAAGGGGATTTTCTGGCGTCTTTGGATATCAAGGACGCCTACTTGCACGTTCCGATCTGCAAAAGTCACCAGAAGTTTCTGCGCTTTGCCATAGGCAAAGTTCACTATCAGTTTGTGGCTCTTCCCTTCGGCCTAGCATCGGCACCACGGGTTTTCACCAAAGTGCTGGCCCCGGTTCTAGCTTTGCTGAGACAGCGAGGAATTGTTATCGTGGGCTATCTGGACGATCTCCTTCTAAGAGCAGAAAATGGCTCAGAGTTGGAGGAAAATGTGACCATAGTCAGTCAGACCCTCCGGGAATTCGGGTGGCTCCTGAACATGCAGAAGTTGGTTCTGGTCCCGACTCAGCGTTTAGAGTATCTGGGTCTGATCCTGGACACTTCGGCAGCAAAGGTGTTTCTACCCTCAGAGAAGTTACAGACACTTCAGTCGGCAATACGGGTCCTGAAATCCCGAAAATGGTCGTCAATCCGTTTCTGCATGAGAGTCCTGGGACTCATGGTGGCCTCCTTCGAGGCAGTTCCGTATGCCCAATCACACACTCGGGCATTGCAGAAGGAAATTCTGTCAGTGTGGGACAAGTCCCCGTTGTCATTGGATCTTCAGATCCAGGTGAGTCACTCTGTCAGGGCGTCCCTGACGTGGTGGTTGAGATCCCCGGCTCTTCGGTCTGGGAAGTCATTCCTCCCCATCTAGTGAACGGTGGTCACGACGGACGCCAGCCTGACGGGCTGGGAAGTCCTGTCAGCTCAAGGGCTCTGGACTCCGGACGAATCTTGTCTACCAATCAACGGTCTGGAATTGCAAGCGATCAGACTGTGTCTCTCCACGTGGTCGAAGAGGCTACAGGGCCGCTCGGTCAGAATCCAGTCGGACAACGCCACGGCCGTGGTGTATGTCAACCATCAGGGGGGCACTCGGAGCTCGGCTGCGGCATCCAAGGTCGCCCACATCCTAAGGTGGGCGGAAAGAAGCGTGCCGGCTCTGTCGGCCGTCTACATTCCGGGCGTAGAAAACTGGCAGGCGGACTATCTGAGTCGCCAGTCCCTGGACCAGGGGCAGTGGTCCTTGCATCCGGAGGTGTTTCAACTCCTTTGTCGGTGGTGGGGCACGCCGGATGTGTACCTGATGGCGTCTCGACTCAATCGCAAGGTGTCGAGGTTTGTGGCCAGGTCCAGGGACCCCTGGGCGGAAGCCTCGGACGCGTTGGTGGCCCCGTGGGGTCAGTATCGCTTGATATAGGCTTACCCTCCGCTACCGTTGCTTCATCGTCTGCTACGCAGGGTAGCGGCTGAGGGCATTCCGGTGATCCTCAATGCCCCGGATTGACCTCGGCGTCACTGGTACGCCGATCTGGTACGTTTCATCTCGGACGTCCCTTGGCGACTGCCCATGAGGGAAGACCTTCTGTCTCAAGGTCCTATCTTTCATCCTGCTTTACAGTCTCTGGTTTTAACGGCATGGCTATTGAGAGTCAGGTGCTGAAGGGCCGAGGCCTTTCGGAGTCGGTAATTTCAGCCATGCTGAGGGCACCGAAGTCTTCTAGAAAGATCTACCACCGTAATTGGAAAGCTTACATCGCTATGTGCGAAGAGCTAGACTGGCGTCCACGGACGTACTCTGTTCCCAGAATCCTGCAGTTCTTGCAGCGTGGTGTGGCCCAAAGGCTGGCTTTGAGCACAATTTTAAGGGTCAGATTTCGGCCTTGGCCGTTTTCTTTCAACGACCGCTAGCGGGTCATTCCTTGGTTAGCGCTTTTGTGCAGGGGGTTCGCCATGTGATTCCCCCTGCCAAGCCTCCGCTCCCTCCTTGGGATCTGAATTTGGTGCTCTCGGTTCTCCGGGAACCTCCCTTTGAAAATATCAGAGATATTCCTCTCTTAACATTGTCTCAGAAGGTGGCTTTCTTAGTGGCCATCACTTCTGTTAGACGGGTGTCTGAGTTGGCGGCCCTGTCATGCAAGTTGCCTTACCTGGTCCTCGATAAGGATAAGGCGGTGTTGCGCCCGCGACCGTCTTTCCTTCCCAAGGTGGTTGCGGCTTTTTACCTTAATGAGGACATTGTCCTTTCGTCATTGTGCCTTCACCCATCGCATCCCAGAGAGTTTGCGCTTCACACATTGGATGTGGTTACGAGCCTTACGGGTGTACCTGTCTGCTACTGCTTCCATTCGGAAGTCTGACTCACTGTTTGTGTCTCTCTGGTCCAAAACAGGGCCAAGCGGTGTCGTCTGCCACCATTTCTAGGTGGATCAGACAGACTGTTAAACAGGCCTATGCCATTAAGGGGCGGGTGCCTCCCTTTCAGGTTACGGTGCTTTCCACCAGGGAAATTGGTGCTTCCTGGGCTTTTCGACATCAAGCGTCGGTTGTGCAAGGTGGCGACCTGGTCTTCCGTTCATACCTTTTCGAAATTCTATAAGGTTAATGTGGCTGCATCTTCAGGAGCTTCCTTTGGCCGCAAAGTGTTGCAGGCCGCTGTTTAAAAGTTGCAACTCCTCAGCTGAGGAGCTCTGCTTGTTTGGAGTGAAGTTTTGTTTTACTCTTTCGTCCATGGACCGACACAGCTTCTCTATTGACAAAGTGGGTATTATCCGTTAATTAGGAGTGACTAGGCAGAAAAACTTGTAAAAAGTGTTGCATCACACCTTCTACAGTACCGCCCAGGGGGCGGACCCTCTGGGTATACCCTCTCAGTCTGCACATCGCAGATCAGTTTTTTTCTGTCTAGCAAGGAGTAGGACATGGCTCCCTTCGGGCTCATTGGTCCGGGGAAAAAAGATATATATATTTTTATTTTTTTTGCTACATTTGTTGTTTCCTGCGATCTTCGATCAACTGCCGACTGGGTGACAGGCTGGATCCTCGATCCTTGTAGTCTCCCCAGTTTCGGCCATCGAGCGTGTGCCGACCCTAGCTACGCGCTGGGTTTTCCACGACATGCCCGTCGCTCCACGGGTGGCCGGTGAGCCTACGCTCCAGGGCCTGCATCGGACCGCTCAGCTTCGGCTGACCTTACGGCCGAGTCGTAGCAGCCTGGCCGGTGAGCTTACGCTCCAAGGCTTGCATCGGACCGCTCAGCTTCGGCTGACCTTACGGCCGAGTCGCAGCAGCCTGTCCGGTGAGCGTCATGCTCCAGGGCATACATATGATCGTCCCTTCTGGGTCCAATCACAGCATGCCTGGCCAACAGTCACCTTCCGTGCGCGGACGATGATCTGTTTGGAATGTCTTCCAGCAGAATACATGCAGGATAGGTAAGTAAAACTCCCCTGCCTCGGCTGGGTGATTTAGCTGGACATTCCTGGAGAGATCAAGTAAGTGGTTGTGGCCCCTTTCTTCCCTCTCTCCCTGCCTTTCCCTCCTCCCTGGGCTTCTAGCTAAAGGTTGCTGGGTGCTGGGGGTCACCTAGGGGGTCCCACTGGAGCGGGGCTGGCTGTAACTAACATTTAAAAGAAATGTCATTTTTGCTTACCTGTGTTTCTGTGTCTCCATGCTGTCGGCGGCCATTTTGAGGTGGTCCATGCCAAGTTTGGCCTCTTGTAACTGCCTGGCGGCCATCTTCCTGTAGTTCGGCCACACCCACTGGCCCCTATCAGGTGATCGGCGGCCATGTTTGTCCACCCTGTATGCAGATATTGCCGTTCGGCGGCCATCTTTTTTGTGGGCTATGGCTGCCTGACCTCTATCTTCTGTCGGCGGCCATTTTCTTAGAGCCCACATTATCTTCCATACAGACGGTTTTGGCAACCATTTTGCGAGAGCCTCCGGCCTCTAGGGTGCATTACACTGGCGCGAAAATTCACACAGGAAGTGCTGATAAAAGAAGCAGACTGACACAGCAGCAAGGGGACAGCATCATAGGCGCAGCATAGCAGTACCTATCCAGGGTGGTGAGTCCTCTGGGTGACCCAGCATCTCTGCAGCGCAGGAGGGTGGCCTATTGATATCTTGCCTGGAGCCCTGTGAGTGTCAGCGTGTGGTCAGCATGGCATCTGAGCCAGATGTCTTCTCCCCTGAAACACCAGATTTAGCAGCTGGTGTCCCTGAGGTGTCTATGGACGCTATGTCGGCAATCCTAGAGGCGTTTGCTGCCAGGGTGGAAGCAGCACACGGGAATACAGGGGGTAGTAAACGCCCCATCCCCTGCAAGCTTCTGGGGATAATTCTGGTGCAGAACCAGGTCCAGCTATGGCTCGGGGCCCAGATTCTGACGCACCAGAGACTGCAGACCGTGACCGGACAGTGAGAATGACTCAAAGTCCAGGTCAGTACGCGAGACGGCTTTGGTATCTGACCTTATTACTGCAGTGCGGGATATGCTAAAATTGGAAAATACTGCAGAAGCAGCAGAGACTCCGGTCCACTTGGGTTTCATAGACCTGCCCGCACTGCTAAGGTGTTCCCTTGTGTGTCTTTTGATAAACTCTTATACAAGGAATGGGAGAACCCACTGAGGGTCTTTACAGCCCCAAAGAGGTTTGCGGTACGGTACCCCTTTTGAGGAGAGTTTTCTGAAGAAATGGACCTCTCCCCCCTATAGTGGACCCTCCGGTGTCCAGACTTAATAGAGCCACCACAATTCCTGTAGAAGGGGCTCCTGTTTTCTAGGACCCTGTGGATAAGAAGGCTGAAGCACTCGCTTGCTACCTATACTCAGTGGTAGGCTCGGCAGTACGCCCGGCATTGGCGGGGGCCCTAGTGTCTCACACACTTACTGAATGGGCAAGATTGCTACTCCAGGGGTTAAGGAGCGAGATGCTCCTCCTGATGAGATAACATTGGCCGACCTGTTGGTCCAGGGCCTTAGGTTTGTCTGCGAGTCAGACATGAATACTATTCCCCTGCTGTCTAAAACTTCGGTTTATGCAGTAGCAATACGCCACCTGATCTGGCTAAAAGGCTGGTCTGCGGACCAGACTTCCAAGAAAGCCCTGTTGGATCTGCCTTTTAAGGGCGACAGACTTTTTGGGGCTTCTCTGGATGACATCATCAAGGATGCCACAGGAAGTAAAAGCACTTTGCTTCCCCAAATTAGCAAGGGTAAGGGGCCACGCCAAGGGCAAGGGCCCTCCTTTACTGCACACAAGTGTTTTTTTCGTCCCCCTAGGGCGACAGGGAAAAGACCCCAGGCCGATAAAGCGCCTGCCCAAGGACAAAAGCGTCCCTGGTCCCGCATACCCAATAAGCCTGCGGACAAATTTGCGTCCGCATGAAGGTCCACCCCCACCCAGCTCTCGGGTGGGGAGACGTCTTCGCAAATTCGCGACTCAGTGGACAGCACTAATCTCCGACAGGTGTGTTTGCGAAGTAATCTCCTCAGGCTACAAGATAGTTTCTCTCTTGTCCACCGGACAGATTCAACACCTCCAATCTCCAGCTACTACCGACCCGTCGGGAGGCCCTGTATGGGGCGGTCCAGGGTCTACTGGAACGCGGGGTAGTTATTCCAGTTCCAGAACTGGAACGGGGTTTTTACTCAAATCTGTTCATTGTGCCGAAGAAGGAGGGGGTTCGTCCAAGCTTGGATCTCAGAGCCCTCAATTGCTTTGTGAAGGTACAAAGTTTTCGGATGGAGTCGGTTCGATCTGTAGTCACGGCTCTCCATCCGGGGGACTTTCTGGCCTCCTTGGACATCAAGGACGCATACCTGCATGTCCCCATATACTCCAGACACCAGAGGTTTCTGCGATTTGCTATCGGGAAGAACCACTACCAGTTTGTGGCCCTCCCGTTTGGCCTTGCCTCAGCACCCAGGACGTTCACCAAGGTGCTCGCTCCGATTCTGGCACTTCTAAGACAGCGGGGTATCGCTATCACAGGTTACTTGGACGACCTTCTGCTGAAGGGCCCTTCAAGCTCAGAATTAGAGGTAAGCGTGTCCATTACCTGTCAGACTCTTCGAGACTGTGGTTGGATACTAAACACGCAAAAGTCAGTATTGGTGCCCACTCAACGCCTAGTGTACCTGGGGTTGATTCTGGATTCCTCAGAGGCAAAGGTATTCCTCCCTGTGGAGAAGTTGCAGACCCTCCGGGCTGCAGTACGGCAGCTGACTTCCAGGAATTGGTCGTCACTCCGTTTTTGCATGCGAGTGTTGGGCCTCATGGTAGCCTCCTTCGAGGCGGTCCCATATGCTCAATACCACACTCGAGTGTTACAGAGGGAAGTTCTGTCCAGATGAAACAGATGCCCTTCATCTCTGGATTATCAAATCCGAGTGAGCCACCTAGTCAGGAGATCCCTGGTATGGTGGCTGACAGCACCGGCTCTAATGGCCGGGAAGTCATTTCTTCCGGTTTACTGGATAGTGATCACGACGGACGCCAGCCTTACAGGTTGGGGGGGAGTCTGGGGTGTCCAGTCGGCGCAAGGTCGCTGGACCCCAGAGGAAGCCCTCCTGCCGATCAATGTCCTGGAGATCCGGGCGATCAAGCTGTGCCTCTTCAAATGGTCTCAGAGACTGCAAGGGCGTCCAGTCAGGATCCAGTCAGACAACGCCACAGCAGTGGCATATGTCAATCATCAAGGAGGAACAAGAAGCTCAGCTGCAGCATCGGAGATCGCTCGCATCCTGAAGTGGGCAGAGAGGAGCGTACCGGCACTGTCGGCCGTGTACATTCCGGGTGTGGAAAACTGGCAGGCGGACTACCTGAGCCGCCAGATGCTGGACCAGGGAGAATGGTCCTTACACCCGGAGGTGTTCCAACTCCTCTGCCAAAGATGGGGCACACCAGACGTAGATCTTCTGGCTTCCCGACTCAATCGGAAGGTATTGAGGTTTGTGGCCCGGTCAAGAGACCCATGGGCAGACGCAACGGACGCGTTGGTAGCATCGTGGGGCCAGTATCGGCTAATCTATGCCTTCCCTCCCTTAAGGCTTCTTCCTCTTCTGCTCCGCAGAGTGGAGGCAGAGGGAATTCCAATGATCCTAATCGCTCCAGATTGGCCTCAGCGTCCTTGGTACGCCGATCTAGTACGTCTGGTAGCAGACGTCCCCTGGCGCCTACCACTACGGAAGGACCTGCTGTCGCAAGGTCCCATATTCCATCCTGCTTTACAGTCATTGGCTTTAACGGCATGGCTGTTGAGAACCAGGTACTGAGAGACCGGGGCCTGTCAGACTCAGTAATTTCTACTATGAGAAGTGCTCGGAAACTGTCCTCTAGGAAGGTCTATCACCGCACTTGGAGGGCCTACATCTCCATGTGTGAGGAAATGAAATGGCATCCGCGTACCTATTTGGTTTCCAGAATCCTGCTGTTTTTACAGCATGGGGTAGACCAAAGGCTTGCCCTAAGTACGATTAAGGGACAGATATCTGCCCTGGCTGTCTTTTTTCAGCGACCCCTGGCGACTCACTCTCTCGTGAGTACATTTGTGCAGGGGGTTCGACATGTGGCCCCTCCGGTCCGCCCCCCGTTACCTCCGTGGGACTTGAACCTGGTCCTCTCGGTGCTTCAGAAGGCACCGTTTGAGAATATTAGAGATATTCCCCTGTTGACACTTTCTCAGAAGGTGGTCTTTTTGGTGGCTGTTACGTCAGTTAGACGAGTCTCTGAGCTGGCAGCCTTGTCCTGCAAGGCTCCCTATTTGATTTTCCACAAGGATAAGGTGGTGCTGCGGCCGCAGCCTTCCTTTCTTCCGAAGGTCGTTTCGGCTTTTCATCTCAACGAAGACATTGTACTTCCATCCTTGTGTCCTCAGCCGTCGAATCCTAAGGAGTCGGCGTTGCATTCCTTGGACGTTGTCCGAGCTTTGAGAGTATACATATCTGCTACTTCCCTGTTCCGGAAGTCAGACTCACTGTTTGTTTCGGTGGCTGGTCCCAAGAAGGGCCAAGCAGTCTCATCGGCCACCATCTCTAGGTGGATCCGACAGATAGTAATCCAGGCTTACGCCTTAAAGGGTCAGGCGCCCCCCTTTCCTGTCACGGCGCATTCGACCAGGGCAATAGGTGCCTCTTGGGCTTTCCGACATCAAGCGTCTGTTTCCCAACTATGTAAAGCGGCGACTTGGTCGTCCGCTCACACTTTCACAAAATTCTACAAAGTTGATGTAGGTGCATCTTCGGATGCCTCTTTCGGCCGCAAGGTTTTGCAGGCGGCTGTTTAGAGTTGCAACTCCTCCGTTGGAGGAGTGCTGTTTTGTGTTTTGGGGTGAAGTTTGTTTTTATGCTGTTACCACCCCTCGTTTTTTTCTCTGACACTGCTTTGGGACGTCCCACTTTGTCAATAGAGAAGCTGTGTCGGTCCATGGACGAAAGAGTAAATAGGATTTTTTACTCACCGTAAAATCCTTTTCTCTGAGTCCATGGACCGACACAGCACCCACCCCTCCTTTTAAGTTTGTACTGCTTTTTGACGAACTGATCTGCGATGTGCAGACTGAGAGGGTATACCCAGAGGGTCCGCCCCCTGGGCGGTACTGTAGAAGGTGTGATGCAACACTTTTTACAAGTTTTTCTGCCTAGTCACTCCTAATTAACGGATAATACCCACTTTGTCAATAGAGAAGCTGTGTCGGTCCATGGACTCAGAGAAAAGGATTTTACGGTGAGTAAAAAATCCTATTTTTCCTTTACTACTGCTCCCACCCTTTTCTGATACTGCTTTGGGACGTCCCACACGTTTACAGTATTAGAGCTGTGTCAGTCCATGGACGATGAGAGAAAATAAGATTTTTGTACTCATCGTAAAATCCGTTTCTCTGACGTCCATGTACTGACACAGCACCCACCCTTCTTTTAAGGTTTGAACTGCTTTGTTACAAACTGAGGCTGCTGGCTGCAGGTAGGAGGGTTATGTCCGGAGGTACCGCCCCCCTGGGCGGGGCTGTTCAGCTCTGGTTTTGTTCTAGAATGTATGTTTCTAACATTCTGCCTAGATCTTCTCCTGCGAGCAGGGACATATACCCACATGTTTACAGTATTAGAGCTGTGTCAGTCCATGGACGTCAGAGAAACGGATTTTACGGTGAGTACAAAAATCCTATTTTTCTCAGGCTATATACTCTGCAATTCGAATTTGTGAATGCGGAAAATACCACAGTAGGGCCACTAGATGGTGCTGACTATCATAGGAAACAAATATGCTTTATCGAGTGGCCATAAGGAACATTTGATTTTACACAAAACAAATTTATATGCAGTTTTGATGAACAAGCAGCTATGTGAATTTATCAGATGGGTTTCTCACTTTCTCTTTGAAAATCTAAAACCACCCAAAACCTTTTACTGAAATGCGTAGGAAAGTATTGATCGTTTTGGTAAATTGCCTGTGTTTAATAAAAAGTTGTCATAGATTTGGTCCATTTACCAGCAGATTTTTTTTTTCAATAAAGCTTTGTTAATAGTGCTAAATTATTCAAACCAATCAAAATGAAGGCTGCTTACATAAAGCTGGCCTTGCATGGAGCAATGTTGTCGCAATGCAGTAAGGTTGAGGGGAAAAAAAGGTAAAGAAAATATAAACCGTGCAGTGCGCCATTACCACACATCAGCGCCACCTCCTTCATGGTGCATTCCAACAGCTGCTGGTGGGGATTGAGCCCTTAAAGTGTCTGCAAAACTTAGTGTTACTAAACCCAGTAATATAAAAATAGTTTATCTACCCTCTACAGTGCCCACTGCTTATAAATCTTATTTTTCCATAAAAATATTGCCACTATATACCTTTTTTTTTTTTTTTTTTAAGCTGATCTGTAGACCACCGTCAGTGATAAACTGCACAGTTTTTCTCCCGGTTTTGAGAATTCAGGTAGGAGAAGACTTCCACTACAGCCTGTATACACGCCCACATGTGTGATGTCAATATCATGTGACCTGGCTATCTCTGAGAGCAAGTAATCTCTCCAGCATAAAATACACAACTGTGCATGTGCAGGTTGGCTACTCCTGTCTGTGTTAGCTGGCCTTCCCCAGATAGACCGTGCAGGAGGGAAGGATCTGTGCATACAGGATAAAGCATCCTTTTTACACAATGCAGAGGATTAACCCCGTAAGTTCCACAGTGATCACAAGCCTGCTATGCTGCATATACAGACAGATTTTACTGTTGTGGGTTTAGTAACACTTTAACTTCTCGTATTTGCTCCCTTGTGGTCTGTTAAATCATATCAATCTGTTCGAGAAGTCCAAAAAATACCTGTTAATTCCGCCAAAACTGCAATGCTGTCCTGTGTCTTCTGCAGGTGTGATCTCAAAAACTGTTCTAACCCTGCCTAGCTAACATCTGTAAAGTCCTGATCACCCCAGCTCTCTTGTTATGGTGAAGAGGCAGTGTGCTAGTCCTAGCGTAGTGCCTGTCCTTGGGTGACAACGCTGCATCCCTATAGACTATGCATGACAGTGAGTGAACGTTGTCACCCAAGAACAAGAAATTTGTTACTAGCAGGATCAAGACGTTGAAATCTGTGCACATTTCTTGCACTGCCCTTATGATCCGCAGTGGGTGTCATGCAATGTTAATGACACCCCAAACGCAGGTCTCAAACGCAGTGCGTTTGCTGTCACCAGATGGCACAGTGCAAAACGACTATGATCGGCTTGCAGTACAATTCCAAAATTGCTACATGTACGTCTTTGGTGCGACTTGAGTCCATTCAAAATTAATGGGCTCAAAGCGCTCCGCACTGAATCGCATGTGAATTGAAGAGGAATACAGTGTGAACCGAGCCTTAAAGAGGAGCTCCCCTCCAAAAAATCCAGCCAAATGTGGCAGTGGAGGGTGCAAACAAGTGGAGCTCCGCTTTAAGGTCTCATGCTCACTGTGTTTAGCCTCAGTGCATGAGACTCCAGGGTATAGGTAAAGGCAGAGGGCACAAGAGTATCGTCCAGCCCTGCTGCTAGCAACCTGTATAAATCTACCAGAGACTGCTGCTGCGGAACATTCCGTCAGGTGCTACTAATGTTTAGGACAGTATGAGCCTGAAATACAAACTGCTTGTGTTCTGGGCATTCATCCCAGTGTGCATACTGCTTTAAACATTAGTACACCGTCCAGCTGCAGCAGCGGTCAGCATTCCATAGACTTTAACAGGCTGCCAGAAGTGGGGCTGGATGGTGCACCTGTGCCCCCCCTCCCCCCGCACCGAAATGCTGAAGTCTAAGGTGTCGGGGCTAAACACCCACTGTGCATGGGGCATGAAGTGTATGTAAGGCTTTCTAGGGCAGAGCTGTGATTTTTAAATAAAAAAAAATAAAAAAAAATTCAAGTAAATAAATTGCTTCTACATTGTGCTAAAGAGTGTTTGGTTTGTAGATGGGTCTATTGCTGATCATGGTGTCCAAAATGATTTTGGTTTGTGATGCAGGTAAGACTTAAGACTTCAAATATAAAAGCAGAGATGCATTTCCCTCTCTTCTCATTTTGCTCTGGTGATTTTAGGGAGGTTTTGGGAGTGTTTATGTGAACATTGTGTAATATACTACAAGTCCAAACCCTTCAGAACAATAAATACTGAGTTGGATGATGTCATTCCAGTTATTTTAATCATATGTTTGCATTGGTGGATTAAAATAACACGATGAAAAGTGATGTCTTAGATTGCTCTCTGCCAGAAATAGTAGTGCTATATTATTGTAGTTATTTATAACAGGTACTTATAAAACGTAAACTTTCTGCGCTATATATCAGTCCCTGCCGCAACGAGCTTACAATCTAAGGCCCCTAGTTTGCATGCATACACATACTAGGGTCAGTGTGGATAGGATACGATTAGCCTACCAGCATGTGTGGAAGGACTCCGGAGTACCCAATGACCACAGTGTTGCTCGGAAGAACTACCAACCACTAAGCCAATGGCAACCATTCAAATTTCTGTCCACTGATCATTGAAACATTAGTTCATTAGTTGCTAAGATCTAATGCTTTATTCAGATTAGGCTGGTTAGATTTCTCCTGCTTTCTTATAACTATAGGTTATTGCAACAAGTAAACCTTTGACATGCCATAACATATCAAGCAATCAGAAGTTGTCACGTACAGCTTGATTTGTTTAGAATTGTCATACTTTTCATGCCTCTTGTTGTTTTTCTTGTGGACTTCCTTGTATCTGCCATATTACTCATTTTCTTTAGTTACTGGTCAGTCACACTTAGCGGTGTACATATAAAAAATGTCATAGAGCTGTTTGTCCAGTGAAACTGCATGTATACTCATTCCATAGGAATAGGGCAAAATCAAGTGTTACTAGGCTATTTTCCCTTCTGGTCAAATGTTATTCTTCATACAGAATAGAGTGAATTGGAATATACTACATTATGGCCACTAAATAGAGATGATGATCATGGGATATAAGTGATGATATAATTGTCCACTCCATCTAATAGCCATAATGCAATTTTTTCCTGATGCCCTATATTTTTAACGAATGTATAACATTTGACCTGGAGAAGAAATAACATATCTAATAAACAATCGAACAAATGTACCTGTAGTTTCACAGAACAAATGAGCTCTGTGAATTTGTTATAAATACCCCTTATTGTGTCCTATGCTATAGACTTAGAAAAAATATAATGACCAGTGAGTTATTTGAATGAAGATATCTATATTAATGATAATTTCTATAAATCACCTACCATGGGTAGCTGGTTATATTTTATGTCAGTGTTGTACATTTAAGTGCAGGCAAGAATGTCTGCCTTGTGTTACTGAATGGTTTACTCAGATCCAGAGGTAAATTAGATCAGACCCAGGACTGTATTGTGAGTTCCTATGTGAAACAAAACCAGCTGAATAATAGACGCGGACTGTTCAAAGGCGAAGCACATGTATAATGGCCAACAATTTGATACATGTGAGAATGTCTGCATGTGTTTTAAACAATGGAAAACTGAGCAGTGTTTACATATTGAAGTTTGCCTACAATAGCACGTTCCTGTTTTTCAGTCTGCTCTCATTGTATGCAAAAGTGATATCACAGCAAGATTTAAAGCTGCACTCCAGATTGGATCACACACATATCTTTGAAGTGGGTCCCCCTGCACTGCAAAGGTTAAATGCTCGTTTTTTCGGGGGGTTTAGATGTCTGTATGACTTACCTTATTTTCTGTTCCAGCTGGCTCCAGCGCTTTCCTCTTCTCCCCGTAGCTCTGGCCTCGACGTCATCACGTATAATTCAGGGCCATTAAACCTGCATTGTATGTGGGGGGGAGCGGGGACAAGCATGCAGCCATGCCTGGGGAGCACCTTAGAGAGGAGGCTTCTACAACCTGGTCACACAGATAGAGGGAGCCTGCTGGAGCGTCTGTAAGGCAAGTACTACTCCTTGCAGTGCAGGCTTTTCCTACTGCAGGAGAATTCTTTTTTGTTCCAGTGTGTGGAGTATAAATGCACATGCAAGAAAATTGAATGTATTCTATCCACTTCAGCTTCTGAAGATTTGACCCCCTTCATGACCAAGCCATTTTTTGCTATGCAACACTGCATTACTTTAACTGGCGATTGGGTGGTCATGCAACGCTGTACCCAAACGAAATATATAGAATTTTTTTCACAGAAATAGAGCGTTCTTTTGGCGGTATTTGATTACCACTGGATTTTTTATGGTTTGCGAACTAAAAGACTGAAAATTTAAAAATAAATAAAAATAAAAAAAATATTTTTTACTTTCTACTATAAAGCAGATCCAATAGAAAAAAACATTCTTTATAGATTTGGGCCAAAATTATGTATTCTGCTACATGTTTTTGATTAAAAAATGTGTGTGAAAGTTATAGCGCCCACAAACTTTGTGTATATGTATGTGTGTGTGTATATATATATATATATATATATATATATATATATATATATATATATATATATATATATATATATGTAGCGGGGTCTCCTTTAAGACTCCCGGGACTGCATTTCCCAGAGTCCCGTTCGGCACCCAGGGTGCAATGTTGCCACCGCAGGGACTTGTGGGAGGGAGATAAAAGAAGGAGGCGTGGAGAGCTCGGCCTCTTTTTGGGACACCGCACGGCTGCTGACTGGTCTTCCGGTGCAGATCTGCTGGAGTGCAGGGCCTGAAGCCTAGGGCCTTGCGCAACTTCCGAAGAGCCTTCCGCCCCATTGCAGAGCCTGGGTGGCATCTGACTTTGCTTACCGCTGACATCAATACGATTGGGGACCCGACCGTTGCAGACGCTGTGTGCGGAGACGCACAGGTGGAAGTCATGGACTGGGATCGCGTCCGGAGTGGTGAGCGAGCACCTGCTCAATTCAATAGGCTGTACTGTGTTTAGGCCTATAGACTGCCTTGGCCCACCGATCCTTTATTTTTGCTGTTCCATTGGAGACCGATAGCAGGACAGAGTTAAAGGGTCTCCAGCATAGTGTTCCTTGTGATTACCTTCTTTGTGGATTACAATATTGTTCCTGAACGTGCACCACCATTTCAAGTTTGCATGCGAAGAAATTCTAATTCAAAAGACTGAGTTTGATTCTGTGTCAGGCCTGACCAGGGAGGGGAGATAGAATATTGTTTAGTGCGCCACAGGGCACGTAGATACTAATAGCTGCGCGTGGTGGATTACCGCGCTGTGCTATTAGTGTATGCTATATCTATTGCTGCAGGGCTCTGTAAGCAAGTTACCTGTTATGTTTTAATCTGTGCCTTTTAAACTAAAGTAAAACCATTATACTTTGCCACTTGTTATCACTGTGTTATCATTGCACATAGTGCTTATATCTCCTGAGAAGTTGGGGTGTGTGTATAATCAGGTATAGATTGTAATAGATAACATCCCTAGACTAACTGTGCCACGGGAGGTTAGAGCCGATTGCCAGGGGTTGACAGCGGTGCACTACAGGGCCCAAATCAATACCAGCGGCTCTCTTAACTGGGGGTAGCGCTATATATATATATATATATATATATATATATATATATATATATAATTAGGGCTGGGAAAAATATCGATTTTAATCTTGAATCGAGTTTTGAGTTCAAATCGATTCAGATTTGAAGAAAATCGTTTTTTTTTTAGATTTTTTTTTTTTTTTTTTTCCTTCAAAGTTTCCATAGTAGGGCTGCAGGGGGCGTATCCGGAATGGCACTGGGCGGCGTTACCCCAATTACATCTACTCACCGCAGCCGCCATGAGTAGATGTAATGTAACACTAACTAACCGCAAGCCGCCGTCTGCCTACCTGATGAGCGTGTCATGCAGACAGACGGCGGCCATTGCAGTGTTCAAAAGCCACGCCTCCCGAGTCCTCGTCTGTGATAGGCGGAACACTCAATTTCACAGCAGGCAGTGTTCAGCCTATCACAGACATCCTCTCATCCTCGTCTGTGTTATGAGGATGAGCGGATGTCCATGATAGGGGGAACACTGAATGCTGGGAAATTGAGTGTTCCGCCTATCACAGACGAGGAGGAGGCGAGACTTTTGAATACTGAAATGGCCGCCGGTGTAGCAGTAAAATCCGTATCCCATGAAAATCTGCATCAGGTACGGGCACAGTGATTGAGGCATTGGGCACAGTGAGGCATTGGGCACAGTGAGGCAACTAAATTCAATTCAACTAAGAGTAACCTCAAGATTTTTTGTTGTTTTCTTAGCTAAATCCAAATACAGTATTAATATATTGGATGTTTAACAATCTTTGTTGCACACTGACTTTGCAGTTAGAGAAAGGGTTTGCCTTTGCAATTTTGTTGGTTGATGCACTTCAATTCATATAATAAAAAAAAAAATTGAATCGTAAATCAAGTTTTTTATAAAAAAATCGCAGATTTTTTTGGGGGGGGGGAAATCGCCCAGCCCTAATAAATAAATATATATATATATATATATATATATATATATATATATAATATATAAAATTGTTTTTTTTTTATACTTCCATCAACAACTTATAATGGGACTGCAGTAGTGTGGCAGAAATCTGACACTAATTGACACTGGGAGTAAATGACTTATGGCCACTGACCTCACCTGTGACACTAATATAGTGATCAGTGATAATAATATGCACTGTCACTGCACTAATGACACTGGCTAGAAAGGAGTTAACATCTAGGGTGACCAAGGGGTTAAATATGTGCCTAACAATGTGTGTAAAGTGTGCTGCTTTTACGAACCGATCTCGAAGTTCATCATCCCTGCTTTGCAGGGATTAGAAACAGAGACTGTTCTCTGTGTACAGAGCTATGTGTTGAATGTCAAAAGTACACCGTTGATCAGCAAGTCCCGGCCGTTAATCATTGGCTGGGACTTGCTGACAGGTTCCTGCTGTGTACAATCCCAGTGGAAGCCATCCAGGGGGTGCACATGCATGCGCCCTAAATCTGGAAGTAGACGGCAGCGTACATGTACTATGTCGCTTTGCCCACAGCGCCTGCCTAGTTTATAACATTGCGGTGCTTTTAATGTGTTTTAAGGGCTTGTTTATACAAAATGCAATCAAGCACTATTATATATTTTTTTTTCCTCAGGTAAGAGTAACAGGATGCATGAGAACATACTACAAACCTATGTGAATAAAACTCCGTAAAAAGAAAAAACATTTTCTTAATATTGCCAAAAAACGCACCAAAAACAATTACAAATGCATGTGGAACTGCACACTGAACAAATGGATTGTGGTGTAAAAGAGCCCTAAAAAAGTACAGCATTCTCCATTTTTTTCCACTCCTAATATTGGAATGAAGAGCAATTCCCATGTAAATCCTCTGCCAAAAAACACTCTGCAGACACACCACAAATGCATGTAAACTGCACACTGAATGCAGAGATTGGTGTAAATGAGCCCTGATTAATAACTGGTTTTCTTTGACTCTATCTATGCTGTTGGGATGAAATCTAGAATTGGCAGCCTTATTAGATGAAATCTAGAATTGGCAGCCTTATTAGATGAGACCTTTTTTCTCTGTCATGAGACTTTTCTGTCTGGTCAGTAATAATGCCAACAATACATTTTACTGAATGTCAGAACACACATCTGTCAGTCTGAGATTTCACATTGCGGACATGGCTGATGTTGTAGAACAGGAATATCTGGAAGAGCATTGACTAAAACGACAAACTGCTTAGGCCCCTTTCACACTGTTGCGACTTAAAAGTCACACACATTTGCTGCGATTCTGAAACAATTTCAGGGAAGGCCTGTGAAAACTTGAGGTCTATGGACCTCTTCTTGCATGAAAGTCGGACCAAAGTAGTACAGGGACTACTTTGAAGTCGGCAACGTAAAGTCACACAGATATGAATGGTTATCATTGGAAATCATGGGGAAAGACTTGTAATGCGACTTTGCAGTCCCAAGTCTCAGGACAAGTCACACAAGTGTGAAAGGGGCCTTAGTAAATATACAAACTTTGCCATGTCTTGTATCCGGATTTGATGACTGCTGCTTCCTTCTTTTGCACTCAGCCCCAGTCTCTAAAGGAGGCTCAGCCTTCTATTTGGATTGTATGTATGTTATATAATGATGTACCACATATATGCTTTATGTTTACAGGCATACCCCGCTTTAAAGCGGAGTTCCACCCAAATTTTGAATTTCCGCTTTATACACTCGCCCCCTTACATGCCACATTAGGCATGTAATTTTTTTGGGGGGGGGGGAGTGGGGGCTTCAGTAGGAGTGGGACTTCCTGTCCCACTTCCTCCTTCCGCCCTGGGCTCGCCTAGGCGATACGTCATATCGCCTTGTGGCGGCCCTCCCTGTAGGCGATCACCTGGGACGTGACAGGTCCCAGGCGATCGCCTGTCCATTCAGAGAGCGCTGCGCCGTTCGCGCATGCGCAGTGAGTGCCCGGCCGTGAAGCCGAAAGCTGTCACGGCTGGGTGCCCACACAATGAATGGAAGCGCCGGCGGAGAAGGGGGGGGGAGGAGCGGAGCTCCAGGCGGTAAGTGTATGTTTATTAAAAGCCAGCAGCTACACTTTTTGTAGCTGCTGACTTTTAATAAAGATAAAAAAAGGGTGGAACTCCCCTTTAAGTACACTCACTTTACATACACTCGCGGATATGTCCTTACTCGCGAGTGTATGTAAAGTTCCCTTACAAGTATTGTACAGACATTTTGCAGCCGCAGTAGAAGGAGCTAAAGCTCCGAGAGCATAGCCCGCCCTGTTCCAGTGTGCCCCTGACACCCCCACTACAGCCCCTGAGACCTCAACTACAGCTCCTGACCCCCCACTACACCGTAGAAGTGAAAAAAGGTATTGTTTCACTTTAAGTACATTTTCGTTTTACATGCATGCTCTGGTCCCATTGTGTACTTAAAAGTGGGGTATGCCTGTATGTTTCTATGAACTATGTGTTGCTCTGCTCCTGTTTCTCTCATATGCTAGACTCTCAATGGGGTTATTACAAAACACAATGTATATATTTCAGCGCTTCGGTATAAACAGCCATGCATACCATACAAATATTTAAATGCTGACAGCATGTTCCGTTCAGTCTACGATTTGACTTCCTTGATGCTGCTTGGATTTAATTTAGAGCATGGTTTAATAAAAATATGATGCTTATATGTTTGTGCTGACAGTAGTTTTCATTTGATATTAAATATTTTATTTTATAGTAAAATCTAAAAATAAAAGTAAAAAATATTTTCTGATTTTTGGAGTTGGTGACCAATTGCGCTATCATGGTAATACAAAGTGCAGGCGTTAGTGCATATGCCTTATCATCCATTCAATGTGCTATACATAGTGCATCAAAATACACAATTTGTTCTGCACTGCAAAAATGCCAAAAACTTCAGCATGATACTTTCCTTTTTTGCTCTAGGCCCCCGTTTTTCATCCATCCGTTGACAAATGAAAAACAGACAGCAATGTGTTTCTGTGGACCAACACATGTGACTGAACGACCATCAGTTTACCATCTGTGCCTGTTCCAGTCTGTTTTTAAACGGACAAGACTACATCCAGATCTGTTGAAACAGAACAGATGTAAACAGATGCCATTCGTTTACATCTGTTCTGTTTTTAGGAAAAAAAACTTTTTTGTTTATACTTTTGTCGCCTCCTGATTGGTCTCTGCAACAACTATGTAAAAATGGATGCAAAAACAGATGTAAACTGAAATGAAAACTGAAGTAAACTAACATAAACTGATGTAAACTGAATCCGTTTGTTCTTTAAAAAAAAAAACATGACTTAACGAATGACACCTGTGTCAAAGGGGCAGACTCCGCTAGGCGGATGGCTGGACTGTGTCCGCTCATGCCGAGTGGACAATGATACAGCCTGCTCTCCTCTATGGGTGGTCAGTTGTAAACAGATCACCTGTCCGTTTACACCTGACTGCCATTTGATCTGCTAGACATCTGTTAGCAGATCGGATTGGATGTTGGCGAGTGTAAACGGACACATGTTTGTTTACACCCACCGCTCCATAGAGGAGAATGGAGGGTCTGATCAGGTTTTCCTGAAAAACTGACAAGCGGACCCCATCGGTCTGCTTGTGTGAAAGGGGCTTTAATGAACCTTAGAGCTCATGCGTTTTGAATAAACTGCCTAACAACTGGACTGATAACTAGAAATGCTCATTAGTGAAAGTTTTCAATATTTTCAATATTGTGCAATAAAGCTGTTTAGATTTGTCATCCATTTTAGAGAACAGTTTGTGTTCTAAAATGATCTCCATTGCTCCATTCACACCTGCACACACAGTGCATGACCCTTCTTCCCATTTTTTTTTTTAAAGGACAACTAAAGGCAGCATGCTCATTGTAATAAACCCTCATGTAAACACCTCAAAGTTACACATGGTAATAAATATAACAAATGAGATTATGATTTTCTTACCATTTAGATGCAATTGTGGTCTCTAATACCCCTATTCATATCTCCTTTGCTGTATAATACTAGTGATGGTGGGAGGCGTTCAGCAGAGCTAGCATGTCATTTCCTTTCACTGAGCTAGCTTCTGGATCTAAAATGGGGAACTACATTTCCCATGAATCCTTATGCCTTGTATCACTCCCAGTCTACTTTACATATCACACGCCCATCTGTCAATCAATAGCTGGGGGTGTGTTATGTAAAACAGAATCGGCACGATCCAAGGAATGTGACTGCCAGTGCAGCTGCAGAATTGCTCTGTGAACGTTAGAATAATTTTATTAATTAAAGCAGCGTTCCTCCCAAAAATGGAACTTGCACTTTTCTGGTCCCCCCCCCTCCGGTGTCACATTTTGGCACTTTTCAGGTGGGGGGAGCAGATACCTGTATAATACAGGTATTTGCTCCCACTTCCGATGATAAATCGCTGCAAATTCCGCTGCGATCTATGCCATGTCCGGCCCCTCCTCCGCCCCCCCTCACTGTGTTCTGGGAGACGCACAGGTCCCAGAAGAAAGCAGGGACCAGTGAGATCGTGCAGCATGACTTGCGCGTGCGCAGTAGGGAACCGGGCTGTGAAGCTGTAAGGCTTCATTTCCTGATTTCCTTACTGAAGATATCGGCGCCTCCACCGGGGAGCCGAAGGCCAGATTGGCTTTGCGTGAGGACATCGCGGGCGCCCTGGACAGGTAAGTGTCCTAATATTAAAAGTATTAGTATTGAAATGTATTACCTGCTGCTAAATCTGCACACACTCGCACACCATGTGCTTTTCTCATGGCTCTTGTCTCCTGTTACAAGTAGAAGCTAGAAGCCAAGCAGACTAGAACAAGCTCAGTAAAGATAGGAAGGGGTGGGCGGAGCTTGAGCGGGCATCACAGGCAATTGTGAAGGGGAGTAGGAGGAGCCTTGCCGAGACTTCTGTGATAAAAAATAAACTCAGCGCTCGTTTGAGGAGAGACGCTGGAGGTGTACACAGATCAAATAAATGTGATTAAAAAAGTCTCTCAATAGGAGGGACAAAGTCCGTAGCAACAGTCTCTAAGATGAAGAGGGAGAGGAATCAATGTACCAGCAACAAGGGCAGCCAGTGTAAAGAGCTAGAAGCAGTCTCTGCAATGCAACAAAGGAAAAGAAACACAGCGCCTCCAAGTATTGGTAAACCATTTAATGATAAGTCAAAAGTGAAACTACTCACAAACGGAGCATAAACACAAGCATGATCGTAATCCTGCAGCAAAATTCGAGGGTGGTTTTCTCCTTAAACGTCCGTGTCTCTGAAGTGCAGCTGACAGCTCGTGCAGGTGGATTCCAGCATTTGCAACCTATGAGAACAGCAGGAAACACAGGGGCGATCAGAGATGACGTCACTTCCGGCTGCAGGGTGAGAGGAGGCGGCTTTGCGTTAGGAGCATTCTTGCTCCTTCCCTTTAGACCAGGGGTCTCAAACTGGTGGCCCTCCAGCTGTTTCAAAACTACAAGTCCCATCATGCCTCTGCCTGTAGGAGTCATGCTTGTGTCTGTCTGCCTTGCAATGTCTCATGGGATTTGTAGTTTTGCAACAGCTGGAGGGCCGCCAGTTTGAGACCCCTGCTTTAGACCTTGTCTCGTGATTACAGGAAATGAACATGAGAGCTTTCAGCTGCAGGGGGGAAAAGGTAAATATGCGAACATCCTTACTGTTATTTGAAAAACAACTAGCGACATATTTAACAGGTTACAGCTTTATCTCACATACTGATTTTTTGTTTTTGACCATAGTTCTTCTTTAAGTGTACCACGCCATGCGTTTTGGTGCACAATTTCCCATGCATTAGCAAGGTGCGTTGCAGTGCCAGTGAGTATTAATGGCACCGCAACACAGCCGCGTGTCATTTTGTGCAGGATATGCAGATAATCATCATCGTGCCATCTACAGAACAAAAACTCTACCATTTCTTTTGTAGGAATTATTGACCTTTCACATCAAAATGTATTTATTTATTGTTTTTGCAGGAAAATTATTTATTCCAAAACAAAAGCCCAAAGATTTCCATACTGAGGAGAAGTTGTCACTTGATCCGGAGCTGGAGGAGGCATTGAGCAGTGCCACAGACACAGAACTATGTGACCTTGCAGGTTAGCATTTCAAAGGCAAAATGGCTCATAAATAGTTAATACTTCTGAACTAGACTGAACGGCTTGGTAAATGCATCTCGATTGAATGATTGTGATTGCATTAATCTTAAGTGAATGTGATTGCATGTGGGGGTTTTTTTGTTTGTTTTTTAAATACTTAAAGGTGGAACTTTTTATAAAATTTCAAGGTCTGCCTTGTTAACTGCCCCCACCTGCACTTCCTCAAGGTGCCCATGACATCGTTGTCACCTTTCATGAAAAGCTTAGTGCTCGAAATCCCACAAAAAATGTGCCCCAATACATTGCAGGGGAGTATTATCACAGGGTTTTAAGCAGCCGGCTTTCCCAGAAGTAGTAAGGCACAGTGATATCATCAGGACCTCCATGAACTGGGTCTACCCTTGGTCCATGGAAAGTTTTTTAGTTCCCCTCAAATCGCTGTATTTTGTAAGTTTTGGATTTTTTTTAATTCAGGGGTTGGCGGGCTGTAGACAAAGCAGTAATTGTATTTTCCTGAAAGATCCATTTTTAAAGCCTTACTACTTTAGCTTTTAATATAATAAATATATATATGTGTGTGTGTGTGTGTGTGTATATATGTGTATATATGTGTGTGTGTATATATATATATATATATATATATATATATTATTACTATACCTTTCACACTACCCTTCTAACTTAAAGTGGACCTTCAGTAATTTTTTCAACTTTCCATCTATTAAATCTTCTGCCCTTGTTGTTTTAACTTTGGATAGTAAAACTTAATTTTTTTTCTGCCAGTAAATACCTTATACAGCCCACTTCCTGTTTCTTTTCTGGTCATTAGTCTAGGCTTATGACATCATGCACAGCTCTCTCTGTCACTCTCGTTGAGAGTTTGCCAGGAAGGGAGGGGGGATGAGTCATTAAGGGGGCCAATGAGAGCTGCAGGGCGGGAGGTGTTTGTCTGTGTAAATCCCAGAAGTGAACAGGCAGCAGCTTCAGCTGCCCACAGTTTGATTGCAGCCAGACTTAGTGGAGGGAGATTTCTGCAGCATATTTTTAGCAAGTACAGAATCACAGTATATATAAAATAATATGCAAAGTGGTTGGAGGGAAGCTTCAGAATGGCAAAGATATTTTTATTACAAATGATGTGAGCAGACTGCAATTCCTCTTTAAAGTGGTTGTAAACCCTTTAAAACCACCTATAATAAGGCTTACCTGTAGCTATCCAGGATATCTCCTAAACCTGCACTGTTTAAGAGATATCCCCTGTCCCCTGCATGTGCTGATGTCATCGGCACATGCAAACTGAAGCAATGGCATGTATTTGCCGTTGCTTCAGTCTGTGTGCCGTTACCGGCAGCTCCCACGTGCATGCACGGGAGTGACGTCATTGCGGCTCCATCCAATCACAGCGCCGGAGCCGCGATACCCGGAAATAACCCCCGGGAGATATGTCGCCGGCCGGAGGGGGGTACGAGGACCGCTGCAGGGGCTTCGATCTAAGGTAAGTAATTCATAATGAGCTAGTATGCTATGCATACTAGCTCATTATGCCTTTGTCTTGCAGTTTTTTTTACAAGGGTTTACAACTACTTTACCTTTTATCCTTTTAGTTAAAAAAAGCTGCATTTTAACTTGAAGCTGTGATCGTGTGACATCGCTGGCCCAAGTCTTCTCTTCTGTTTAGTCCCTGGAAGGCTCCTTCTTTGGGTGGCCACATTACTGTATGTGAGTTGTGAACACTTCCAGTTAGATAACTGCCAGTGTTGGATCAGCAGTCCCTTACACTGGAACCAGTGACGGGTAAGGGACCTGGTCGGGGTGCTTAGGTGAGTATATCTGCCTTTACCCGGAAGGGGGGGTACAAAGCGTATCATGATAAGTTAAGCCCAGAGTGGGGCTTTAATTACATTAAAGTGTAACTTTATTAAGAACAACTTGATGAAGAAAATAATGTTCTTTAGCAAGGAACATACATTCCACATTAATAATTCTGCTGTAAAATGTCTCCAGCATTGCTTCCGTTTCTTCTTGCTGGAAGCTGACATTTTGCTAAAGCCCAGCGCCTCTAAACAGCAGAAAATAATAAAACATGACTCAATTCATCGATTTAATGATTTTAAAAAAAAGTTGCGTTCCTAGAATGCCGGGATTGCTAACTGTCACATTTGCTTGTGTCCTCAACCAAGCTGTCAAACCATCAAATGGCTGGTGGCATAACTGATCACATGTGCAGCACCATGGTGGTTGCAGATCAAACAGAAGCAGCTTCTTTGGCTGTAAAGGATAGGAGGGTTTAATTCTGCTTTAATGCTGTCATCAGATCGGACTCTTTAAATTCGGCAGTGCCTGAAAGTGCCTAACAATGGAGAGCAACTAAGCATGTGCAGAGCAGTGTAAGACAGTGTATTGTTGGATTTTAAACAATATAGACACTTATTTTTAATGTTTTACTCTGTACCTGCAAAAGAGGCCAGCCTGAAGTGATCTAGCAAGAAATAATTTTCTGACTACATTTCCACTTTAAGGTAAAATACAAACAGTAATGCAGATGCATTTGTATATGAAATTTAAAAGCTGATTGATTTGTACAGGCCCAACCATTTTATGAATAGGGGTAAGCACCAATAACCACATGTGAATAAGACAGGTTATTTATGGTAAAGTCATAATGTGGATCCTTAATACATGTTTGTTTTATATATTTTTAGCAATCCTTGGAATGCCCAATCTGCTGCCAAATAACACCAGCAATGGCTATGATGTTCAAGGATTTCCAAGTAAGTAGTAAAGGCTTGTGTAAATTTATTGATAATGATAAATTTGGAACGAGAGATTAGGCTTGGTTGCTCAGAGATCAATAATTCTCGAAAATGTCTAATGGTTACTTTACAACATGTATACTTAGCTGGCACCACAGCGCTGATCATGTCATGTTTGCTGTGCCATTCATTGCTAATGGCACCCCAAATGCAACAAACAGACATGCGTTTTTCATGCGACCAATGCACCAAAACATGCAGTTAAATTTCAAAGCACAAAAAGTTGCAAAAGCTACTTTGCCTCACATAGGGGCAGCCGAATGAAACTATTGGGCGTCTTTATTCAAATAGTGTGAATAGGGACAAAATACAGTAAAACATACATATGCATGGTGCCCGACATCGTGGGCCTTAGAGGAACGATACCTAAATCAGTCTGGCCATTAGCCCCTGTTCACACCGATACAGCTTTGAAATCGCGCTACCTCAGCATGATTTGAAAGCCGCACATTAGTGTGATTTTCACCGCTGATTTCATTGTGGCTTGCGACTTCGTTTAACAGAAGTCTATGCAAGTCGCAATGAAATCGGCAAAAAGTTGTGCAGGAACCTTTTTTATAATTGCTGCAATATGAACTGTTCAATTGCGGGCAATGGGGTTGGACTTGTCATGCAAATTGGAACTGTCAAATCGCATGACAAGTCGCAATGTGAACGGGGTCTTACACTCATTCAGGTTCTGTGAGTAGCATATATTTTGAGCTTTGTTCATTGCCAGATAACTCCATAGTTACAAGTTTATTGTAACAACTCGCTATACCAAACAGTAACATTTGAATGCTCCCAGTTGGGCCCCTTTCACACGGGGTGGATCTGTCCGAGTGGAATCTGTCTGCTCAGCAAGGGATCTCCCCGCTAAGCAGGTAGATGTCAGGTCCGTGTCTGCTCCGCTTTGCAGAGTGGACAAGGACAGAGCCTGCTCTCATCTATGGGGCGGTAGGATGGAAACGGACTGCGTGCCCATTGTCACCCGACCCGCTAGACGGATGGCGAACATATCGCCATAAGTCTGTTTTTCAGCAGATTTTGTCGGATCGGATGTCTGGCGGGTGTCAGCGGACACATGTTCGCTGATATCCGCCACCATAGGGAACAATTGTGGCTTGATCAGGTCCGTCTCAAAAACAGACAGATGGACCCAATCGGTCCGCTGGTGTGAAAAGGGCCTTAGGTGAAAACCTGTCCACATTTGTTTCAACCTTCAAAACCAGAAGGCTAGGTGAACTAAGTACTGTTTATTCTCTGAGTGTAGCATGTATTTACAAATGAAACCTGTTACTCCATAAGGCTGTAATTGCACACAATAATTGACTTCCTCTTGATTATGAGCGAGTAAGGGCCCTTTCACACGGGCTTTCTGATCAGGTCCGCCTGTCAGTTTGTCAGGTGGACCTGATTTTTTTCCTTCAGATTTACCAAAACCATATAATATGAGGTCCAACCTTAATATTTTCAATTTGTATGCAATCAGGCAGGCCCTTGCACTACATGGTTTTGGTAAATCTAAAGGAAATCAAACAACAAAAGTTGTATAGTGTGTATGGGTCTAATTCTAAGTCCATCTTCCAGGTAATTCTACAGAACTAGTAAATAATCCTAGTAGTTAAACCAAACTGCTTATCTCTTGCATACTTTAATTGTTCTTGTTTTATAAATTTGTGTATTTTCTACTTTTAGATGTGGTGAAAGCAGAGCCACTATTGCCTGTCTCTGAGGAACCTCCAAATCCCACCAATGTGGAAGAGAGTTTAAAAAGAATCAAAAACAATGACCCACGATTAACTGAAGTTAATCTGAATAACATAAAGGTAATATTTTGGATGCATTAACATGTTTAGGAATTAATGCTAGGACTTTGTTTTAAATAATATAGTGAGATTGGCCATACTTTATACAATTTTCTTGTACAATTTTCCTTTAGATTTACCAAAACCATATAATATGAGGACAAACCTAAACACTTTTAATTTGTATGCAATCAGGCAGGCCCTTGCACTAAATAGTTGAAGGTAAATCTGCAGGAAATTGAATAAGAAGACTGTATAATGTATGGCCAGCTTGAGTCACCTAGGGCTAGTTCACACCAGAACGCAGTGCCGGAAACCCATGTTTTGTGGATGTTTCCTGCACCGCGTTCAAAACGCACTGCATTTTCGATTTGCAGTGATTGTCGATGTTAACTCAGTTACACCCCAAACACAAACAGTGTGTACCATGCGATCTGGATGCTGTGCGTTTTATAAAGTAGTACATGCACTATTTTTGCTGTAGTCAGTGCGATTTCACCCCATTCAAGTGAATAAGTTGAAATCACACTGAACCCCGATCATATGTGAATCACACAGGAACACGCAGTACATTCCTGCATGATTCAGGGTGTAAAGCGGCCCTAAATCTGCAGTATAAAGGTTTTATTTTGCCAAGGTCTGCCTAACCTCTGTTCCTGTGTACTCTCCTGTACTCTACAAATCCCAGCACTTCATGCACATGAGACTTGCTCCCCCCCCACTCCCGTTTTTTGTCCTGCCCACCTGTAGTGGATTGTTGAACATACCATAAAGAGATTTATCAGCATTCACCATTCTGGAACACAGAATAGAACTTCCTGTGTGCTCGTTCTCCACAGCAATTAAATGTGAAATGCGTTGGAGATCTGTTGATTCATGTATGTACTCCGTCATAGCATAATGGAGAACTTTGCATTATATGCTGTATTATGCCATCATTTGTTGTCTATTTATAGTGTACTCTGTGGTGAGCTGGATATGTACCTGCCGTGTAGCCATGGGCAAGTGTGGACCAGCTTGAAGCGGCATTAATTATTTTGCCACTTACACTCAACTTGCAGGCCCCCCGTTCCCTTCTTCGTAGCTGGTGACAATATCTGGTACTTCCAGGTATTGGGGATCATTTGACCTCCTCCCCTATGACAACGTTCTGGTCTAGCAGCTAATCGAAAGGCCAAATACTGTCGCATGACTAAGGGTGTGATGTCACCACTGATTCCAGCTGACACTGCGGATTTTAGTGCCATGTTTAGCATGCATAAATTAAAAATAAATGTTTACTAGTACATTAAGCAGTTGTAGCAACAGTTTAGGAAGATATAAATCATGTGAATTAAATATAACTGTCACATGTCAGTGTTATGGTTTATCCGAAAACCTGGCACTGTCATCTGTACGGGACACCTTGGTCTGTATGGTTTAAAAGAAAAATTCATATACAAAATAATGTCATTTAAATGTATTCACTACTTCCCTATATGAATGACGTATTTTTTCTAATTAATATTTTACCACAAAATTATTACTTTGATTGTCTGGGCATTAATTACATCTTCTTTTTTTTTTTTTTTATACAGAACATCCCAATTCCCACCTTAAAGGAATTTGCAAAGGCTTTGGAAACAAACACACATGTTAAAAAATTCAGTATTGCAGCAACAAGAAGCAATGATCCTGTTGCAGTGGTAAATATTATGTTTTTTTTTTTTCATTCTGAACCCATTTAATATGTTACTTCAGCAGCTATTTTGGCATAGAAAGGGAGGAATATCTTCAGCCTAAAGCCTTGTACACACGACCGGTTTTCCCCTCAAGAAACTACAAGAAAACTGTTGGGAGAGCTTTCTTCCCGAGTAAAACGTTTGTGTGTATGGTCTCTCGTCGAGAAAACTGCCAGGAATCTCAATGAGAAAAATAGAGAACCTGCTCTCTATTTTCTCGTCAGGATTCTCGTTTTTCTTGTCGGGATTCTCGTCGGCCTGTTTCCCGACGAGAAAACCGGTCGTGTATGCTTTTCCGAGTCTTAAAAAATCGCGCATGCTCAGAATCAAGTATAAGGCGGGAGCGCTCCTTCTGGTAAAACTAGCGTTCGTAATGGAGATCGCACATTTGTCACGCTAAAACTAACTTGAAAGTACGAAGACTGAAAAGCGCAAATCGTCTCTCCCCAAACTTTTACTAACTAACTAACGCGGTAACACAAGATCAACAAAAGCAGCCCAAGGGGTGGCGCCATTGGAATTGAACTTCCCCTTTTATACTGCTGTCGTACGTGTTGTACGTGACCGCGCTTTACGATGCCGAGATTTGTAATTGACAGTGTGTATGCAAGGAAAGCTTGACAAGAATCTCGTCGAGAAAAACAACGTGTTTTTTGACGACGAGATTCTCGGCCGTGTGTACGAGGCTTAAAACTATATTGCCGCTACAAAATTAAAGAGGATTTCCCCTGTATCTGCGTATTTTCAAGCATTTATTATATGGCTTTACATTGGTTTGATGCATATTAATTTTGTTATTTTGCTTATTAAAGCGGAGTTCCACCCAAAAGTGGAAGCTCCACTTATCTGCCTCCTCCCCCTTGGGTGCCACATTTGGCACCTTTCGGGAGGGGGGAGCGGGTACCTGCTTTTGACAGGTACCCATCCTCCCTTCTGAGAGATCTCGCCATGGTGAGATCACTCGGACGTTCGGCCCCCCTCCTCCTTCCCCCGCAGCTGGGCCATTCAGAAAGCGCAGCATGCATGCACAGTAGGGAATCGGCTGTGAACCTGAAAGGCTTCACTGCCGGTTTCCCTTACCACGAATTGTGGCGGCAGCACCTGAGAGCCGCTGGAAACATTGGCTGGGGTGCCAACATCTCTGGATTCCAGGACAGTTAAGTGTCCTAATATTAAGTCAACAGCTACAGTATGTGTAGCTGCTGACTTTTAAATTTTTTTGCTGGGGGGGTGCAACTCCGCTTTAAAGAACATTACTATATGGTTTAAAAAAAAAAAAAAAAAGAGACCAGATAACATATTGGATGTCTGTAGCTCTAACTGTCATACAGGTGAAACTCGAAAAATTTGAATATCGTGCAAAAGTTCATTTATTTCACTAATGCAACTTAAAAGGTGAAACTAATATATGAGATGGACTCATTAAATGCAAAGCAAGATAGTTCAAGTTCTAATTTTCTGAGATTGTGGATTTGGGGTTTTCATGAGCTGTAAGCCATAATCGTCACAATTATGACAAATCACGGCTTGAACTATCTTGCTTTGCATGTAATGAGTCTCTCTCATATATTAGTTTCACCTTTTTAAGTTGCATTAGTGAAATAAATGAACTTTTGAACGATATTCAAATTTTTCGAGTTTCACCTGTATATGTGTAAGATTAAAATAAATAAATATTAAAATTAAAATAAATAAATGAGGCTTTGTGTTGCTCTGCATAGTATAGCTGCCAGAGAGGGGGGCACAAACACACTAGAATTTATCCACTTGCTGACCAGGCCTTTTTCTGATGATGTTTGTTTACAAGTAAAAAGCTGTATTTGTTGCTAGAAAATAACTTGGAACCCCCGAACACATATATATATATATATAATCTGCAGAGGCCGTAGAGAATAAAATGGAGGTCATTGCAATTTTTTATGTCACTCAGATTTTGCGATTTTTCAGACGCAATTGTTTTCGCAAAGAAATACACTTTAATGAAAAAATAACTCCTCCCGCTGTTCCTAAAAACAATCAAGCAGCAGATGCACCATTTGGACCACTTTTATAAGAAAGACTGGCACCTGAGGGAAAAAAATAACGGGGTTATGGCATCTAGCTGCAGCCGTAAGCCTAGTATTAAATGTCAAAAGAATGACCTATTTTGCCATTTAGGTGGTTGGTAAGTGGATATGCAATAAAAAAAAGCTAACAAATGAATTGTTTTACCTATTACCGGTACATCTAAAGCATCATCTTAAATAGAATGTACCTCCTTAAGGTAAATGTATAATTTTTCTGTCTTTCTTTTTTTGTTTCTTGTTCTAAGGCATTTGCTGACATGTTGAAGGTAAACCAAAGTCTGAAGAGTTTAAATATTGAATCCAACTTTGTAACTGGAACAGGCATCTTGGCTTTGGTAGAGGCACTAAAAGAAAATGAAACTTTACGAGAAATTAAAATTGACAATCAGGTAAGGCTTTCTTGGTGTATTTTGATGCCATATGCCGCACAGTCATTATGAAGCCTCATGGCCGCCTGATGTTCCCCAAACCTTCAGTGCTGCTCCATTGACCAGAGTTGCCCTAGGGCCGCTCCATTGACCAGAGTTGCCCTAGGGCCGCTCCATTGACCAGAGTTGCCCTAGGGCCGCTCCATTGACCAGAGTTGCCCTTAGGGCCGCTCCATTGACCAGAGTTGCCCTTAGGGCCGCTCCATTGACCAGAGTTGCCCTTAGGGCCGCTCCATTGACCAGAGTTGCCCTTAGGGCCGCTCCATTGACCAGAGTTGCCCTTAGGGCCGCTCCATTGACCAGAGTTGCCCTTAGGGCCGCTCCATTGACCAGAGTTGCCCTTAGGGCCGCTCCATTGACCAGAGTTGCCCTTAGGGCCGCTCCATTGACCAGAGTTGCCCTTAGGGCCGCTCCATTGACCAGAGTTGCCCTTAGGGCCGCTCCATTGACCAGAGTTGCCCTTAGGGCCGCTCCATTGACCAGAGTTGCCCTTAGGGCCGCTCCATTGACCAGAGTTGCCCTTAGGGCCGCTCCATTGACCAGAGTTGCCCTTAGGGCCGCTCCATTGACCAGAGTTGCCCTTAGGGCCGCTCCATTGACCAGAGTTGCCCTTAGGGCCGCTCCATTGACCAGAGTTGCCCTTAGGGCCGCTCCATTGACCAGAGTTGCCCTTAGGGCCGCTCCATTGACCAGAGTTGCCCTTAGGGCCGCTCCATTGACCAGAGTTGCCCTTAGGGCCGCTCCATTGACCAGAGTTGCCCTTAGGGCCGCTCCATTGACCAGAGTTGCCCTTAGGGCCGCTCCATTGACCGTTTGCACCATTGATAAATTGTCCAAAGTATTTTAGAAAATGTAATGAGTGTAAAGCTGACCATAGATGGATCAAAATTCGGCCGGGTTCAGCAGGGACCAGATGAATTTAGATCCATCTTTGGCCGTTCCTGTTTGACAAAAGTCAATCTATCAAGATGTTGGAAAACATTTCTCAATCAGTGGCAACAATCAGTTGGCTACAGTGCTGATCAGTGTATTTTTTTATTTATTTTTATTAGCAAAAGGCATGGGTTTTATAGACTGCGTAAACAGACACCGTAACATGGATGAGGCAGCTCAGACGCAGCTGAGGAGTCTGATCTGTGTATTCTGACAGTGCAGGAGTTCCGCTGTCAGAATACAATTACCAAAACCAGATAATATGAGGTCAAACCTAAAGGAAAAAATCTAAAGAAAGTTGTATAGTGTGTATCAAGCTTTAGAATGGGAATCGCAGCTTACAAGCAGAAAGGTACCATGGGATATTTAGTTCTTAGTATTCAAAAGTAAACCAAAGGAATGAGCAGAGGGAAAGCTACAAAGCATGCAGGGAATCCAGTAAGTTGTGTATATAGATAGCCTCAGACAGACAAAACGAACAATGTAAAAGTAGATTTTTAAAGCCCGTATATACTCGAGTATAAGCCGAGTTTTTCAGCACATTTTTTTGTGCTGAAAATGCCCCCCTCGGCTTATAATCGAGTCACCTTTTTGCGCCTGATCTCCTGGACTTTGAGGACCCGGTACCGGCCGGCCATAGGTCCCCTGGACCCCAAACTACACACATGTAGCCCCACTCTTCCTCTACAAGTGTGCAAAGTATGTTGTCTGGGGGACCTACGGCCGGGGAGCACCGATTTCTTTTTCGTACATCACGGGACACAGAGCGACTTAGTCATTACTAATGGGTTATATAGATTACTTCAGGTGCTGGCACTGGCCACTTCCAAACCGGAAGTACCCTCCCCTATATAAGCCCCTCCCATCCGGGAGCACCTCAGTTTTTTGCCAGTGTCTATGGTGTTGGCCAAAGAGTAACATGTGTTTTCACTGGGCTTGCGTACAGGTTCTTTTGGGCCTTAGTAAGCTGTTCCGGATCCCACCAAAAAAGCTTCATAGCTAAACGGTCGGTACCCGGGCCTTGCAGCAGAAGAGCAAGGTTTTGCCTGTAATGCCTCTCTTAGGAGGGCTGGACCCTGGGATCCAGAGCTCTGGTCATACCCACGACCAAGATGTTGTCTGTGCAGGGTGCTATACAGGTCCAGGGGAGTGGAATCCTTGGGAACCCGGTCCCTGAAGGTTTAATTACAATGCCTGCCGTGATAGGTGAAGTTTGGGCTTCTGTGGACCAAACAAAGTCCTGCGGCGGGGATCAGGTAAGTGGGGGCCCCCAGGAACTTGGTTCTATTGGGGGACCCCCAAGCCTAATTTGTCTTTCTGTCTGTTACCTAACGGTATTCCCGCTAATATCTGTGTATGCCTGTAACTACTGAAAATGTAAAATTTTAATAGTAGTCAAGAAAAAAAAAAAAAAAAAGGACCGCGGTACCTGTGTTAAACCACTAGAGGCCGCTGTGGTCCATTTTTCTTGTCATGTGGATCTTTGGTTTTCTCAAGTCAAAAGATCCAGGCAGTTGGTAAGTTTCTCTGTGGGAATCCACTTCCTCTGCCCTGTTGCTGCGCTCATCCACCGCACAGGCCCTCCGGCAAAAAGGGCCCTGGCTCCTAGTCCCTGTTTGATTTTCGAAAAGGGCGCCAATGGCGCACGGGCGCGTGCACGCGCCTCCTATGAAAAAAAGGGGCGGGCGGGTGGATGACGCTCGATGCGCGCCACGGCGCTTCTGCGCATGTGCAGGCGTCCCAGCTTGTATAAAGACACAGTACAAGTGTCAGCTGGATGCAAACAGAGCTAGCAACAAACAGTGGCACACAGAGGCGATTGATGCAGGCATCCCCATAGAAAGGCACTTTAGTGGACACCAGCTGGTATATAGCAGCAACTGTGTTAGACTATTACCAGCAAAATTGGTGTATGACGACGGGAATACCTCAGCTTTGTGCTTATAGGATATGTCGTCCAGACGCTCTGGAAATAGATCTTCCAAGAAGCGAAAGGGGTCTCCGTCGGGCTCTGAGGATTTTGGGCATGCTGTACTGCGCCAATCTCCCCTGAAATTTCAGAGGTCAGTAGCCGTAGGAACCCCGCAGGAGTACCTGGTACTGCGGCTGTCCCCAGTCCACCTGCTCCTATATATATAACAGAGGAGGTTTTATCCTCAACTCTGGGAGGATTGGAAGAGAGATTAACAGCATTGATCGCTGCTTCCCTGTCACAGGAAAAGCGCGTCCGATCTCCGTCTCCTCCTGCAGAGTGCCTGTTAGTGGAGGAACAGTCCCAGAGATCGACCTACCTGAAGGGGATCAGGTGAGGTTGATAAAGTTATAGAGGAATCAACAGTGGAAGAACCTTTCTCAGCATCTCAGGCTGAAAGATTATGGGTTCAGTCTCTGACTAACATGGTCCGAGCAGCATTTTAAATGCCTCTGGCGGAACCATCAACCACTACTGTCTCCTCGCTGGGGTCGCTGAAAGCTCCCCAGACTGTCTGTTCCTTCCCAATCCACCCTTTATTGGAAGGGTTTATTTACCAGGATTGGGAGCATCCTGTAAAATATTTACTCTCCCCAAGAGATTTCCAGTGATCTATCCCATGGAGGATAAGTTCATAAAAAAAAAAAAATGGAGGTCCAGTAGATAATGTTCCAATGTTCAAGGACCCAATAGATAAAAAATTGGAGCCTTTACTAAAATCTGCTTTCTCTACAGCAAGCATGGTGACACAACCTGCAGTAGCAGCGATTGGAGTCTGCCAAGCAATGAAAGATCAGTTGAAACAAGTCTTAAGGGACTTACCAGATCAGCAGGCTCTTGCCCTAGCTGACCTACCTAGAGCCTTGTGTTGCGGTGGACGCCATAAAGGATACAATCCAACAGGCATCCCGCTTTACGCTGTCTGTAGACATATGCGTAGGCTTCTATGGCTCAAAAACTGGTCTGCTGAAGCTCCCTGTAAGAAATTGCTGATTAGCTTCCCATTTCATGGAGAACGCTTATCTGGAGATGATCTGGACAAATATATCCAGAAAACTTCTGCCGGTAAAAGTACACTCTTGCCGGTTAAGAACAAGGGTAGAAGTCCTTCTTTTAAGAGGCCTACTTCTCCAGTCCCTGGCACATCGGCTGTGAAACAGTTCCGACGGCTTCCGCGGTCAAATCCAGGGGGCAGAAATCAGGGACAATCACAGGGTAACAAGAAACCCTGGGTCAAGAGAGGTACAAAACCTCCCCCTAAGTCATGAAGGGTTGCCCCCACTCAATCGGGTGAGGGGAAGACTTCAGTTGTTCACAGAGACCTGGCGGGACACCATCAGAGATGGGTGATCTCCGCAGTAAGTCTGGGATACAGGCTGGAGTTAAAAGACATTCCTCCTGCCCATTTTATAAGGTCAAACGTGCCAAGCGATCCCCAGAAGAGTGGATCCCTCCTTCTGGCACTAGAGCAACTATTGCCCCAAGGGTAATCATGAAGGTTCCCTTGGAAGAAAACGGGTTCGGGTTTTACTCGAACCTTGTCACAGTCCCCAAACCAAATGGGGACATGAGGCCCATATTAAATATAAAAGGGCTAAACAAGTTCCTACATATCAGGACTTTTTCGGATGGAATCGATCCGATCGGTGGCCACCGCCCTACAAGGGCAGGAATGGTTAGCCTCGATCGACATAAGGGATGCTTATTTGCATATTCCCATCTGTCCGGCCCACCAGAAATTTCTACGCCTTGCAGTAGAAGGGCGCCATTTTCAGTTCAGAGCCTTACCTTTCGGTCTGGCCACAGCACCACGAGTGTTCACAAAAATCCTGGCCCTACGATTGGCCAAACTAGGAACACAAGGTGTAACGATAATGGCATATCTAGACGACTTGTTGCTGATAGACCACTCAGTGAAAAAAACTAGAAGTGGTCGTTCACAAGATAATCTAGTATCTGGAATCTCACGGTTGCATTATCAACCGAGACAAGTCAGCCCTAAAACCAGTCAAAAGCCTGGAATACTTAGGGGCTAAGACTGGATTCAAATCAGAGAAAGATTTTCTTACCTCCAGAGAAGGTGTCGACTTTGAAAGATTTGACCCACTTAGTGGGTACAAAAAAGAAAAACCATCCATACGCCTGTGTATAAGGCTGCTGGGAAAAATGGTGGCTTCATTCGAAGCAGTACCCTACGGTCAATTCCATTCAAGGAACTTGCAGAGGGCCATACTGTCAGCCTGGAACAAAAAAGTTCAGGCTTTAGACTTACCAATGTCCCTGTCCCCTTCCGTTCGCAAGAGCCTCCATTGGTGGTTGGTACCAGAATCTGGAAAAAGGGAAACCCTTTAGTCCGGTTTCTTGGAAGGTGGTCACTACAGATGCCAGCCTCATAGGCTGGGGGACAGTACTGGAGCAATGGTCTCTCCAGGGCAAGTGGTCAGAAGCAGAGAAGGCCCTGCCCACCAATCTCTTAGAGATACGAGCAGCCCGGTATGCCCTAGTAGCATGGACATCCAAACTCCAAGGGTCACCTGTCAGAATTCAATCAGACAATGCCACAGCAGTGGCATATATCAATCACCAGGGTGGCACCAGGAGTCGTGCAGCCCAGAAGGAAGCGAATTGCATCCTGGAATGGGCAGAAAGGTATGTCACCGCCATATCCGCGGTTTTCATCCCAGGAGTGGAAAATTGGAGAGCGGACTTTTTAAGTCGCCAGCAATTATGCCCGGGGAATGGTCTCTTCACCCCGAGGTTTTACAGGCAATATGCCAGCGGTGGGGAACACCGGATGTAGATCTGCTAGCATCCAGATTCAACGGGACAGATTTGTGTCTCGCACAAAGGATCCCCTAGCTTGCGGTTCGGATGCCCTAGTGTTCCCTTGGGATCAGTTCAAGCTGATATATGCATTCCCACCGCGATTAATCCGCAGAATCAGGGTAGAAAAGAAACCAGTGATTCTGGTGGCTCCAGCGTGGCCCCGAAGGGCATGGTACGCGGAGATTGTAAAAATGTCAGTGGGAAGTCCTTGGACCCTCCCACATCGTCCGGACCTGCTTTCGCAAGGACCGATATACTACCCTTCCTTACCAGCCCTAGGTTTGACGGCCTGGCTATTGAAGCCCACATTCTAAAAAAGAGAGGGCTCTCTAATCCTGTGGTATCTACCATGATCAATGCCAGGAAGCCGGTATCCAGGCAGATCTATTATAGGATCTAGAAGGCGTACATCACGTGGTGTGAGGCCAGGAAATGGCATCCACGTAAGTACGTAATAGGTAGGATTCTGGACTTCCTACAGTGGGCTGTACATAGGAAGCTTGCCTTGAGTACTATCAAGGGTCAGACGGCCTTGTCAATATTTTTTTTCAAAGGCCCTTGGCTTTGCATTCATTAGTCAAAGCTTTCATACAAGGAGTGATGCGTATTAGCCCTCCGGTTAGTATTCCCATATGTCCATGGGACTTAAACCTGGTTCTGTCGGTTCTACAGAAACAACCATTTGAACCATTGCGGCACATTTCCTTGGTTCTTTTCACCAGGAAATTGATTTTCTTAGTAGCCATTTGTTCGGCTAAAAGAGTATCGGAATTAGCCGCCTTGTCCTGTAAAGAGCCATATCTGGTTATCCATAAGGACAGAGAGTAGTATTACGTCCTCATCCAGCCTTCTTCCTAAGGTGGTATCGAGGTTCCATTTGAACCAAGATGTGGTTATTCCTTCTTTTTTCCCCAAACCTAGTTCGGTAGAGGAAAAGTTATTGCATTCTTTGGATGTAGTAAGAGCAGTTAAAGCTTATCTTAAAGCCACTGCTCAGATTCGTAGAACGGATACTTTGTTTGTTCTGCCGGAAGGCCCCAGAAAGGGTCAGGCAGCATCAAAAATCTACTTTAGCCAAGTGGATTCGACAGGTCATAATACAAGCCTATGGCTTGAAAAGGAGACCGCCTCCGTTCAAAGTTAGGGCGCACTCCACAAGAGCAGTTGGAACTTCATGGGCAGTGCATCACCAGGCCTCCCTGGCTCAAGTCTGTAAGGCCACAACATGGTCCTTAGTACACACGTTTACTAGATTCTACCAGGTAGACGTCAGAAGTCAGGAGGATGTCGCCTTTGGGCGCAGTGTGTTGCAGGCCGCAAAAGAGCCTCATGCCTGATGGCGCCCAGCTTATGTATCCCTCCCCTCATTTGGCATTGCTTTGGGACGTCCCATTAGTAATGACTAAGTCGCTCTGTGTCCCGTGATGTACGAAAAAGAAAAAGGGATTTTTATAACAGCTTACCTGTAAAATCCTTTTCTTGGAGTACATCACGGGACACAGAGCTCCCACCCCTCTTTTTGGGACACTTATTGCTTTGCTACAAAACTGAGGTGCTCCCGGATGGGAGGGGCTTATATAGGGGAGGGTACTTCCGGTTTGGAAGTGGCCAGTGCCAGCACCTGAAGGTAATCTATATAACCCATTAGTAATGACTAAGTCGCTCTGTGTCCCGTGATGTACTCCAAGAAAAGGATTTTACAGGTAAGCTGTTATAAAAATCCCTTTTTTTCAAAGCGGGGCACCCCTTCCATAGACTCCCATGTTAAACGATCATTTCTCCAGTGACTTTGGGGACCCGGTACCAGCCGGTCGTAGGTCCCCTGGACCCGGAACTTTGCACACATGTAGCCCCCCATTTTTTTTTTTTTTAAAGATGGGTGCCCCTTCCATAGACTCCCATGTTAAACGTCAGTTTAGGCATGGGCACAATGAGGCATGCATATGGACACCCTAGGCTTATACTCGAGTCAATACGTTTTCCCAGTTTTCTGTGGTAAAATTAGGTGCCTCAGCTTATATTCGGGTCGGCTTATATTCGAGTATATACGGTAAGCTTTTACTGGATTGTCAAAAATAACAATTGTTTGTATTATTTCAGTGCTGATGTCATAAACTGAAATTGTATGCTGTGGGCATAGAACTCTTAACTTTACTTTAGGTGGTGTCATGGCTGTGCTGTGTAAATCTCCAGACTAGATGGAAAGAAATACAAATCATTTGATAGGCAAAACAAACTCCATTATATGTATTTTATTTGTGCATTTAGTTGTTTGCTGGGAGCTCAACTTTTTAATGTGAGGCAGAAACCACTTGTAACCAGATACCCATTATGTTGACATCAGCACAGAAAACTTCAGTATTTTTGTAAGAGTCCTAACTACTCACTTAATTCTAAAAGTGGTATCGCAACTGCTTGCCATGGGATACAGTACTACAATGTGAAGTAATATTTTGACACAGTTTTAGGTCACATCTTGACTGCATATTCAGTTTTCCAAACTAAAATAGTGCACATGATTGGGTAATTTAATATTTGCATTACTAAGTACAAAAACCACTGTAAGGGTAGAAAGATTAATATACATTTCCATTTCATCTTGGCTATCTTGGTCTTTTTATTTTTTTTATGTCATTTTTCCAACAGAGACAGCAGCTGGGAACTGAAGTGGAGATGAAGATTGCTAAACTGCTCGAGGAAAATGCACCGATTCTTAAATTCGGCTATCACTTCACACAGCAAGGTCCACGGTCAAGGGCAGCCGCTGCCATAACAAAGAATAATGATCTCGGTAAGGCAAGATGTGTATTGCTTAATTGTACACATTATTATGGCTGTTGCCTATTATTTTCAGTTTATCAAGTTATGCACTGCAGATACTACCGTATATATTGAAACCTGAACACAGCTTACTCCACAAAAACAATTGTCTGTGAGCTTAAAGCGGAGGTATATTTGTTACTTGCTAAATGAGATCGGGGACCTTATAGCAAATCAAAATTATTAATGGTTACACAGATGCAGCACTGAAAAGCAAACATTTGCTGGCCTTAAAGTGCTTAGACAAATGTCACTTTTAAGACCTGTCCTAATCCTGAGTATAACATTCTTAATGTACTCTTGAATTTACCATGCCTCTGATTATAACTCTAGCATTCTGTGACCTGCTTAATTAATAAGTCCCACACACTTACTGGTTGTACGATATTTACAGGTCTATAAGGATTGACAATGTACAACTAGTAAGGCTAAGTAAACTAAGGGGCTCATTTATAGCAAAGCAGAGAAATCGCTATTCATTTTCCATTACACTGCTCTATGCAAACCACAGCTCATCCATTTATAAAAATCTTAAAGCAATGTGGAGCCGTCAGAGATCCATGCGTTCTTACTTTGTAACGGAGCGCAGAGAGCTAATTGGAGAAAAGTTAGGCGCTCCTTCCTGTTGTTTTAACAGAATTTATTTCTTTGTGTGTTTTGTATGGGTTTTGTATTTTCATACAGGTCTATGGTGATGCAAACCCTGCTTGAAGTCGGTAAGGAGGAGGTCAACTGTAAGAAGCAAACTAAAGCCATTGACACAGATTCTTAAGCTGGCCATACACTTAGATTTCTTTCAGTCAGCCTGCTAGCTGAACAAATGGAAACAAACAGATTTCCTCATCTGTGCTGAACGGCCCAGATGGACAAATCCCTGCTGCTGGCTATTCTATTCTGACAGCCGGCACCAGTGGCTCAGAATACCTAAATATTGGGTTCACCTGATTGGATGCAGTAACTGACAATTTTCTTACCCACTCCTTTAACAAAAGCCGGATTAATCTTACAGTGAATTCTACAGCTTGAATTTTGGCCGTAATTCAATTTAGTCAAAAGTGAAGTTTGCTAAACCACATTTTCTATATACAGTATACTGTCTGATAACAAGCCTCTGTAAAAGCTCCAATAATTTGTGTTTTATTAAACGTCAGCAGCTATAAAAAGTGTAGCTGCTGTCATTTTTTTAATAAACGCACACTCACCTGTCCCAGGATCCAGCGAAGTGATCACCCGAACTATTGCTTCTCTCCCTCCCCTCTCAACTGTGGTCACCCAGCTGTGACAGCTTGTGGCTTCACACCCGGGTGCGCACTAAGTTTCCTGAATGGTCGGGCAGTCTTCTGGGACCTATGGCGTGTCCCAGAAGACTGCACAGAGGGAGGGGGAGAGAACTTGGGAGCCCCCCAAAAAAAAAAATTTACATGCCAAATGTTGCAAGGGAGAGGGGAGAAGTGCTTAAAGCAGAACTTCCCCTTTTGGGTGGAGCTCCCCTTTTAACCATTAGGTGTCTTTTTTTTTTGTTCAGTTCTTAGTGTTAAAATATAACTAAAGGCAAAACTTTTTTTCTTTTTCGTACATCACGGGACACAGAGCGACTTAGTCATTACTAATGGGTTATATAGATTACCTTCAGGTGCTGGCACTGGCCACTTCCAAACCGGAAGTACCCTCCCCTATATAAGCCCCTCCCATCTGGGAGCACCTCAGTTTTTTGCCAGTGTCTAAGGTGTTGGCCAAAGAGTAACATGTGTTTTCACTGGGCTTGCGTACAGGTTCTTTTGGGCCTTAGTAAGCTGTTCCGGATCCCACCAAAAAAGCTTCATAGCTAAACGGTCGGTACCCGGGCCTTGCAGCGGAAGAGCAAGGTTTTGCCTGTAATGCCTCTCTTAGGAGGGCTGGACCCTGGGATCCAGAGCTCTGGTCATACCCACGACCAAGATGTTGTCTGTGCAGGGTGCTATACAGGTCCAGGGGAGTGGAATCCTTGGGAACCCGGTCCCTGAAGGTTTAATTACAATGCCTGCCGTGATAGGTGAAGTTTGGGCTTCTGTGGACCAAACAGAGTCCTGCGGCGGGGATCAGGTAAGTGGGGGCCCCCAGGAACTTGGTTCTATTGGGGGACCCCCAAGCCTAATTTGTCTTTCTGTCTGTTACCTAACGGTATTCCCGCTAATATCTGTGTATGCCTGTAACTACTGAAAATGTAAAATTTTAATAGTAGTCAAGAAAAAAAAAAAAAAAAAGAGGACCGCGGTACCTGTGTTAAACCACTAGAGGCCGCTGTGGTCCATTTTTCTTGACATGTGGATCTTTGGTTTTCTCAAGTCAAAAGATCCAGGCAGTTGGTAAGTTTCTCTGTGGGAATCCACTTCCTCTGCCCTGTTGCTGCGCTCATCCACCGCACAGGCCCTCCGGCAAAAAGGGCCCTGGCTCCTAGTCCCTGTTTGGTTTCGAAAAGGGCGCCAATGGCGCACGGGCGCGTGCACGCGCCTCCTATGAAAAAAAGGGGCGGGCGGGTGGATGACGCTCGATGCGCGCCACGGCGCTTCTGCGCATGTGCAGGCGTCCCAGCTTGTATAAAGACACAGTACAAGTGTCAGCTAGATGCAAACAGAGCTAGCAACAAACAGTGGCACACAGAGGCGGTTGATGCAGGCATCCCCATAGAAAGGCACTTTAGTGGACACCAGCTGGTATATAGCAGCAACTGTTAGACTATTACCAGCAAAATTGGTGTATGACGACGGGAATACCTCAGCTTTGTGCTTAAAGGATATGTCGTCCAGACGCTCCGGAAATAGATCTTCCAGGAAGCCAAAGGGGTCTCCATCGGGCTCTGAGGATATTGGGCATGCTTGTACTGCACCAATCTCCCCTGAGAATTCAGAGGTCAGTAGCCGTAGAAACCCCGCAGGAGTGCCTGGTGCTGCGGCTGTCCCCAGTCCACCTGCTCCTGTATATATAACAGAGGAGGTTTTATCCTCAACTCTGGGAGGATTGGAAGAGAGATTAACAGCATTGATCGCTGCTTCCCTGTCACAGGGAAAGCGCGTCCGATCTCCGTCTCCTCCTTCAGAGTGCCTGTTAGTGGAGGAACAGCCCCACACAGGGATCGACCTACCTGAAGGGGATCAGGATGAGGTTGATTCAGTTATGGAGGAATCAACAGTGGAAGAACCTTTCTCAGCATCTCAGGCTGAAAGATTATGGGTTCAGTCTCTGACTAACATGGTCCGATCAGCATTTAAAATGCCTCTGGCGGAACCACCATCGACTACGGTTTCCTCGCTGGGGTCGCTAAAAGCTCCCCAGGCTGTCTGTTCCTTCCCAATCCACCCTTTATTAGAAGGGCTTATTTACCAGGATTGGGAGCATCCTGATAAAATATTTGCTCCCCCCAAGAGATTTCCGGTGATCTATCCCATGGAGGATAAGTTCATAAAAAAATGGAGGGTCCCTACAGTGGACGCAGCCATCTCTTCTGTGAACAAATCACTGACATGTCCAGTAGATAATGTTCCAATGTTCAAAGACCCAATAGATAAAAAATTGGAGTCTTTACTAAAATCTGCTTTCTCTACAGCAAGCATGGTGACACAACCTGCGGTAGCAGCGATTGGAGTCTGCCAAGCAGTGAAAGATCAGTTGAAACAAGTCTTAAGGGACTTACCAGATCAGCAGGCTCTTGCCCTAGCTGACCTGCCTAGAGCCTTGTGTTTTGCAGTGGACGCCATAAAGGATACAATCCAACAGGCCTCCCGCTTTACGCTGTCTATAGTACATATGCGTAGGCTTCTGTGGCTCAAAAACTGGTCTGCTGAAGCTCCCTGTAAGAAACTGCTGGTTAGCTTCCCATTTCATGGAGAACGCTTATTTGGAGAAGATCTGGACAAATATATCCAGAAAATTTCTGCCGGTAAAAGTTCACTCTTACCGGTTAAGAACAAGAGTAGAAGTCCTTCTTTTAAGAGGCCTACTTCTCCAGTCCCGGGCACATCGGCTGTGAAGCAGTTCCGACGGCCTCCGCGGTCAAATTCAGGGGGCAGAAATCGGGGACAATCACAGGGTAACAAGAAGCCCTGGATCAAGAGAGGTACAAAACCTCCCCCCAAGTCATGAAGCGTTGCCCCCACTCAATCGGGTGGGGGGAAGGCTTCAGTTGTTCACAGAGACCTGGCAGGACACCATCAGAGACAGATAGGTGCTCTCCGCAGTAAGTCTGGGATACAAGCTGGAGTTAAAAGGCACTCCTCCTGCCCAATTTATGAGGTCAAACGTGCCAAGAGATCCCCAGAAGAGAGAATCCCTCCTTCTGGCACTAGAACAACTATTGCTCCAAGGTGTAATCATGAAGGTTCCCCTGGAAGAAAGCGGATTCGGGTTTTACTCGAACCTTTTCACAGTCCCCAAACCAAATGGGGACGTGAGGCCCATATTAAATCTAAAAGGGCTAAACAAGTTCCTAAATATCAGGACTTTTCGGATGGAGTCGATCCGATCGGTGGCCACCGCCCTACAAGGGCAGGAATGGTTAGCCTCGATCGACATAAGGGATGCTTATCTGCATATTCCCATCTTTCCGGCCCACCAGAAATTTCTACGCTTTGCAGTAGAAGGGCGCCATTTTCAGTTCAGAGCCTTACCTTTCGGTCTGGCCACAGCACCACGAGTGTTCACAAAAATTCTGGCCCCATTATTGGCCAATCTAAGAACACAAGGTGTAACGATAATGGCATATCTAGACGACCTGCTACTAATAGACCACTCAGTGGAAAAGCTGGAAGTAGCTATTCACAAGACAATCAAGTATCTGGAATATCACGGTTGGATTATCAACCGGGACAAGTCAGCTCTAAGACCAGTCAAAAGTCTGGAATACTTAGGGCTAAGGCTGGATTCAAATCAGAGAAAGATTTTCTTACCTCCAGAGAAGGTGTCGTCTTTAAAAGATTTGACCCACTTAGTGGGTACAAAAAGAAAACCATCCATACGCCTCTGCATGAGGCTGCTGGGAAAAATGGTGGCTTCATTCGAAGTGGTACCCTACGGTCAATTCCATTCAAGGAATTTGCAAAGGGCCATACTGTCAGCCTGGAACAAAAAAGTTCAGGCTTTAGACTTACCAATGTCCCTGTCCCCTTCCGTTCGCAAGAGCCTCCATTGGTGGTTGGTGCCCCAGAATCTGGAAAAAGGGAAACCCTTCAGTCCGGTTTCTTGGAAGGTGGTCACTACAGATGCCAGCCTCATAGGCTGGGGGGCAGTACTGGAGCAATGGTCTCTCCAGGGCAAGTGGTCAGAAGCAGAAAAGGCCCTGCCCATCAATCTCTTAGAGATACGAGCAGCCCGGTATGCCCTAGTAGCATGGACATCCAAACTCCAAGGGTCCCCTGTCAGAATTCAATCAGACAATGCCACAGCAGTGGCATATATCAATCACCAGGGTGGCACCAGGAGTCGTGCAGCCCAGAGGGAAGCAAATTGCATCCTGGAGTGGGCAGAAAAATATGTCCCAGCCATATCCGCGGTTTTCATCCCAGGAGTGGAAAATTGGAGAGCGGACTTTTTAAGTCGCCAACAATTAGGCCCGGGGGAATGGTCTCTTCACCCCGAGGTTTTCCAGGCAATATGCCAGCGGTGGGGAACACCGGATGTAGATCTGCTAGCATCCAGATTCAACGCAAAGGTGGACAGATTTGTGTCTCGCACAAGGGATCCTCTAGCTTGCGGCTCGGATGCCCTAGTGTTCCCTTGGGATCAGTTCAAGCTGATATATGCATTCCCACCGCCACAATTGTTACCGCGATTACTCCGCAGAATCAGGGTAGAAAAGAAACCAGTGATTCTGGTGGCTCCAGCGTGGCCCCGAAGGGCATGGTACGCGGAGATTGTAAAAATGTCAGTGAGGAGTCCTTGGACCCTCCCACATCGTCCGGACCTGCTGTCGCAGGGACCGATATACCACCCTTCCTTACCAGCCCTAGGTTTGACGGCCTGGCTATTGAAGCCCACATTCTGAAAAAGAGAGGGCTCTCTAATTCTGTGGTATCTACCATGATCAATGCCAGGAAGCCGGTATCCAGGCAGATCTATTATAGGATCTGGAAAGCGTACATTACGTGGTGTGAGGCCAAGAAATGGCATCCACGTAAGTACGTGATAGGGAGGATTTTGGACTTCCTACAGTGGGCTGTAGATAGGAAGCTGGCCTTGAGTACTATCAAGGGTCAGATTTCGGCCTTGTCAATATTTTTTCAAAGGCCCTTGGCTTCGCATTCACTAGTCAAAGCTTTCATACAAGGAGTGATGCGTATTAGCCCTCCGGTTAGTATTCCCATATGTCCTTGGGACTTAAACCTGGTTCTGTCGGTTCTACAGAAACAACCGTTTGAACCATTGCAACACATTTCCTTGGTTCTTCTCACCAGGAAATTGATTTTCTTAGTAGCCGTTTGTTCGGCTAAAAGAGTATCGGAATTAGCCGCCTTGTCCTGTAAGGAGCCATATCTGGTTGTCCATAAGGACAGAGTAGTATTACGTCCTCATCCAGCCTTTCTTCCCAAGGTGGTATCGAGGTTTCATTTGAACCAAGATGTGGTTCTTCCTTCTTTTTTCCCCAAACCTAGCTCGGTAGAGGAAAAGTTATTACATTCTTTGCATGTAGTAAGAGCAGTTAAAGCTTATCTAAAAGCCACTGCTCAGATTCGCAGAACGGATACTTTGTTTATTCTGCCGGAAGGCCCTAAAAAGGGTCAGGCAGCATGAAAATCTACTTTAGCCAAGTGGATTCGACAGGTCATAATACAAGCCTATGGCTTGAGAAAGAGACCGCCTCCGTTCAAAGTTAGGGCGCACTCCACAAGAGCAGTTGGAACTTCATGGGCAGTGCATCACCAGGCCTCCCTGGCTCAAGTATGTAAGGCCGCAACATGGTCTTCGGTACACACGTTTACTAGATTCTACCAGGTAGACGTTAGAAGTCAGGAGGATGTCGCCTTTGGGCGCAGTGTGTTGCAGGCCGCAAAAGATCCTCATGCCTGATGGCGCCCAGCTTATGTATCCCTCCCCTCATTTGGCATTGCTTTGGGACGTCCCATTAGTAATGACTAAGTCGCTCTGTGTCCCGTGATGTACGAAAAAGAAAAAGGGATTTTTATAACAGCTTACCTGTAAAATCCTTTTCTTGGAGTACATCACGGGACACAGAGCTCCCACCCCTCTTTTTGGGACACTTATTGCTTGGCTACAAAACTGAGGTGCTCCCGGATGGGAGGGGCTTATATAGGGGAGGGTACTTCCGGTTTGGAAGTGGCCAGTGCCAGCACCTGAAGGTAATCTATATAACCCATTAGTAATGACTAAGTCGCTCTGTGTCCCGTGATGTACTCCAAGAAAAGGATTTTACAGGTAAGCTGTTATAAAAATCCCTTTTTCTTTTTCGTACATCACGGGACACAGAGCGACTTAGTCATTACTAATGGGACGTCCCAAAGCATAGAGTGGAGAGGGATTAGAATACCTGTCAGTTTTTATTGCTGTCTGTGTCCATATTAAAGAGATTCACCCGCTCTGTGTTTCCCGTTTACCATTATCATAGAAAGTGAAAGCAAATCGCAATTTTTGAGTTGTCCCCAGAAAGGTGATAGGGGGAAAATCTTCCAATGGAGACACTGGTTCTGGTGGCCTGGGGGTCCCCAAGGAATTCACTTAAATTGCAGGGATTTCCTCTCATTTCCTCTCGCTTCCTGTTTGGCTATAGGCAGGAAGTGAAGGGAAACCTCTGCAATGGGACACAGATGGCAAAAAAAACATCTGACAGGGTTATAACCCTCCCTAACTCTATCCAAAATCAGAAAAAAAAATTGCCTATATTTCTACTTTATATCAATATTCAAAGGACTCTTCACAAAAAAAAGAAAAAGGATTGTTAAGTTTAAAGAGTTGGGATCGTACCAGGCAGGTGTTGGCAGAGGCGGGTGAAGACAAAGCCGTGCAGCCACCAGAGTAGATGGGTGACAGGAAGGATAGAGGGGGGAAGAGTCAGGGAGGCCGCTCCTGGGCTATAACATCCCAATAGGTACGCCCCGTTGAGTGACCTTGGTGAAACCAGTCGGGGACTAGCACTGCTGGAGCTGAGGACTCCTTTAGCTGCCAGGGGAATAACTCCTCCAGTAAGGTCGGGAGTAAAGCCAAGGGAAAGGAAAGGCAGATTCTGGTGGTGGGGACTCCGTTCTCAGAAGGACAGAGAGGGCAATCTTTCACAAAGACCTGAAGCACCGAACTGTATGTTGTTTACCGGGCGCTCGGGTTCAGCACATCATGGATCTGTTGGACAGATTACTGGGAAGGGCTGGGAAAGACGCGGCTGTCATGGCGCACGATGGCACCAATGACAAAGTCGTGGAGTGTCCTAAAAAACGATTTTAGGGACTTAGGAGCTAAATTGAGGAAAATGTTCTCCAAGGTAGTATTCTTAGAAATACTATCAGTACCTCGAGCCACACTAGAAAGGCAGAGGGAGATTAGGGAAGTAAACAAGTGGCTGAGGAGCTGGTGTAGAAAGGAGGGATTTGGGTTCCTGGAGAAGTGGGACGACTTCTCAGTCGGTAACCAGCTCTATAGAAGGAAAGGACTGCACCTAAATGGGGAAGGTGTAGATCTGCTGGGAGTGAAGATGGCCGAAAAGTTAGAGGGGTTTTTAGACTAGGTGATGGGGGGGGGGGGGGAGGAGGGTCCAGAGGTAGAGATTGTCAGTGCGGAACATATTCCAGAGGGTAGTATTGGGGGCATTAGTAGTAGGTTGACTAAAGCACCTAAACCCGAGGTAAGTATAGTAACAAAACCTATTTGCAACCCCAGAGCACCCAATAAGGAGATGGTATGCGACGGGTCTAAACTACGTGGCATGTTCACCAATGCCAGGAGTCTGGCAGACAAGATGGGTGAACAAGAACTACTGTTGTACAAGGAGGATTTCGATTTTGTAAGAATTAGAGACTTGGTTCGACAGCTCTCATGATTGGCTGGCAACCATTCAAGGGTATTCCCTATATTGCAGGGATAGAGAGGGTGAAAAAGGGGGAGGGGTATGCCTGTATATCAAAAATGATGTACAAGTGAATGTGAGAGATGACATCACTGGCTCGCCAGTTCCTAAATGTCTTGCAGGACAATTTCATCGGTCAGATGGTAAATGCACCAACTAGAAACAAAGCGTTACTAGACCTACTGATTACCAGCAATTCAGACCTGATCGTGGATGTGGAAATACGGGGCGATTTAGGAAACAGTGATCACAGGTCAATTTGTTTAAGTATAAATCACACAAACAGGAAACATACCGTATTTGCCGGCGTATAAGGCGACTGGGTGTATAAGACGACCCCCTAATTTTCCAGATAAAATTTGGGTTTTGGGATATACTCGCTGTATAAGACGACCCCCTTCCGACTAGCCATGCCTCACCATGCCTCACTGTGCCCATTGCATGCCTCACTGTGCCCATTGCATGCCTCACTGTGCCCATTGCATGCCTCACTGTACCCATTGCATACCTTATCCCTGACATGTAGAATCTCAGTCAGACCACGGCCGTCCATTTTTCAAAAGCCGCGCCTCCTCCTCGTGCTGTTCTGTGATAGGCGGAACACTCAGCTTCCCAGCAGACACTGTGTTCAGTGTTCCGCCTATCACAGATGCCCTCTCATCCGAGGCCGAGGACGAGAGGGCATCCGTGATAGGCGGAACACTAAACAGAGGCTCTGCTGGGAAGCTGAGTGTTCCGCTTATCGCGGAACAGCACGAGGAGGAGGCGCAGCTTTTGAAAAATGGACGGCCGGGGTCTGACTGGAGACTACATGCCAGGTACCGGCGTATAAGACGACCCCCGACTTTTGAGAAGATTTTTATGGGGTAAAAAGTCATTTTATACGCCGGAAAATACGGTATGGGGAATAAAAAGACACATTGAATTTCAAAAGAGCCAACTTCCGTAAACTACGATCCATGCTAGAAGATAATAATTGGGATAAAATCTTATGAACAAAGAACACAGAGGAAAAATGGGTATGCTCTAAATAAGGGCATTAGCAGTGCATCCCAATAGGAAATAAATTTAAAAGAGCTAATAAAAGCCCAGGGTGGCTTAACTCCAACGTAAGAATGCATATAAAAGCAAAGGAGAAGGCCTTCAAAAAATACAAGGCTGAGGGATCATCATCAGCATTCCAACTTTATAAAGAATGCAACAAGAAATGTAAGAGTGCAATCAGGGCGGCTAAGATGGAACCCGAAAGGCACATATCGGAGGAGAGCAAAAAAAAAATCCTAAGAAACTCTTTAAGTACATAAATAGTAAGAAAGGGAGGACAGACCATATTGGCCCCATAAAGAATGATGAAGGGAATCTGGTAACTAAGGATGGAGAGATGGCGAAGGTATTGAATTTATTCTTCTCCTCAGTCTTCATGAGGGAATCGGGGGGGGGGGGGGGCTTCAGTAACCAAAACTGCAATGTTTATCCTCATGACACATCACAGGAAGCACCCTCATGGCTAACAGAAGACAGTATTAGAATTAGACTTGAAAAACAACATTAATAAGATGGCTTGCACCCAAGGGTCCTTAAGGGACTCGGTCAAGTAATTGCCAGACCATTGTTCCTGATTTTTACGAACAGTCTACTGACGGGAATGGTACCAGCTGATTGGAGAAAAGCACCAATATTTAAATAAGGGCCAAGTTACATCCCTGGGAATTACAGACCAGTTAGCCTAACATAAATTGTATGCAAGCTCTTGGAAGGGATAAGGGACTATATACAAGATTTTAGTAATGACAACGGTATCATTAGCAGTAATCGGCATGGATTCATGAAGAATCGTTCTTGCCAAACCAATCTATTAACCTTCTATGAGGCGGTGAGCTGCCATCTAGATAAAGGAAAGCCCGTAGACGTGGTGTATCTGGATTTTGCGAAAGCATTTGATACAGTTCCCCCATAAACGTTTATTGTACAAAGTAAGGTCCGTTGGCATAGACCATAGGGTGAGTACATGGATTGAAAACTGGCTACAGGGGCAAGTTCATAGGGTAGTGATAAAGGGGGGGTACTCAATCGTCTGGGGTGGAAAGTGGGGTCCTCCAGGGTTCTGTCCTGTGACCAATCCTATTTAATTTATTCATAAACCACCTGGAGGATGGGATAAACAGCTCAATCTCTGTATTTGCGGACTATACTAGGCTAAGCAGGGCAATAACTTCTCCGCAGGATGTGGAAACCTTGCAAAAAAGATCTGAACAAATTAATGGGGGTGGGCAACTACATGGCAAATGAGGTTTAATGTAAAATAATGCATTTGGGTGGAAATCTTCTCACTAGGGGGAGAACCTTTGGGGGAATCTAGGATGGAAAAGGACCTGGGGGTCCTAGTAGATGACAGGCTAAGCAATGGCATGCAATGCCAAGCTGCTGCAAGCAAAGCAAACAGAATATTGGCATGCATTAAAAAGGGGATTGCCTCCAGGGATAAAACGATAATTCTCCCATTCTACAAAACTCTGGTCCGGCAGCACCTAGAGTATGCCGTCCAGTTCTGGGCACCAGTCCTCAGGAAGGATGTGCTGGAGTTGGAGAGAGTCCAGAGAAGGGCAACAAAACTAATAAAGGGTCTGGAGGACATTGGTTATGAGGAAAGGTTACGAACACTGAACTTGTTCTCTCTGGAGAAGAGACGCTTGAGAGGGGATATGATTTCAATGTACAAATACCGTTATTGGTGACCCCACAATAGGGATAAAACTTTTCTGCAAAAGGGAATTTAACCACTTCTGGACCGCCGCACGACTGTTATGGCAGCAGGTATCCATCTCTTCAGCCGGCGGTCCGGTTAACGATAATGGTGGTCTCTGCGGCGATTTGGTCCTTTCTCGTGCTGGATATGGATACGAGTGAGGGGAAGATGACTCCCATCCGTCTCCATACCATAGAAGGGCGGAAGCGACGTCAAAACGCCACTTCCACCCATAGCTCTTAAAGGGCCATTTTTTTGTCACTTTTTCAAATGACAATTTTTTTTTTTATTGCACTTTAGTCTAAATATTTAAGAGGACCTGTCATGGTTTTTTTTTTTTTTTTTAAACGGTGTAAAAAATAAGTAAAATAAAGAAGTTTTTTTTTTTTTTTAAAGCGCCTCGTCCCGACGAGCTTGTGCGCAGAAGCGAACGCATATGTGAGCAACGCCTGCATATGAAAACGGTGTAAAAAACCACACATGTGAGGTATCACCATGATCGTTAGAGCGAGAACAATAATTCTAGCCCTATACCTCCTCTGTAACTTAAAACATGCAACCTGTAGAATTTTTTAAGCGTCGCCTATGGAGATTTTCTGGGGAAAAAGTTTGACGCCATTTTACGAGCGGGCGCAATTTTGAAGCGTGACATGTTGCGTATCAATTTACTCGGCGTAACATTATCTTTCACAATATAAAAAAAAATTGTGCTAACTTTACTGTTGTCTTATTTTTTTATTCAAAAAAGTGCGCTTGTAAGACCGCTGCACAAATACGGTGTGACAAAAAGTATTGCAATGACCGCCATTTTATTCTCTAGGGTGTTAGAACCCCCAAACATTATAAAAAAAAAAAATTCTAAGTAATTTTCTAGCAAAAAAAAATTTTCATTTGTAAACAACACATCTGAAAAAGAGGCTTGGTCCTTAAGTGGTTAATAAGACACGCCGCCATTCACTAAAACTGGAAGAAAAGATGTTTGACCTTAAACTGTGTAGAGGGTTCTTTACTGTAAGAGCGGTAAGGATGTGGCATTCTCTTCTACAGGCGGTGGTCTCAGCGAGGAGCATCGATAATTTAAAAAAACGATTAGATAAGAACCTGAACGACCACAACATACAGGGATATACAATGTAACACTGACACATAATCACACACACATAGGTTGGACTTGTGTCTTTTTTCTACCTCCTCTACTATGTAAAAAAAGTAGGGCTGTTGAAATTAACTATTAATTCCTTGATTAATCGATTAATTGTTTTGATCGATCAAAATTCTTTGGGCTTGCCGTGTCCATCTGAAGGGCTCCTTTGCTGTGCCTTCATATCTGCATGCCGGCGGGACCTTACTATCTGCCACATGCAAGGGCTGTTACACTTCCCTCTATCACTTCCCTCTATCAACCTGGGATTCTACAGCCATCCACTGGGAGTTGTGATAGTTCCCTTCACGGGACATCTACATGCCGATGGACTGATGTTAGCCCCTCCTCATCTGGATTCAGCAGTGGTATCGTTATACATATTTTTATACCAGTATCATACTTAGCTACATGTTTTTATGACTTCTTTTGCTACCGTTTGGTATTACTTGCACCATTTTTACAGTTTATGTAGCTACATCGATTTTATCTCCAGTGCAATATTTATCTTGTTACCTACTTGAAGACTATAAAAGTTTTAATGCTATTCCCATCGAGCGCTGCCTTTTGTGTGTTTTTTGTATCCTGCTATCCATTTTTCCAGTGGTTGGTAGCTGCACTGGGAATCGGCCTGCAAGGAGATCAGCTAAAAGTAGTTGGATCTGCATGTGCGTTATAATTAATCGAAATTAGTCGATTAATCGATAAAAAAAAACAAACGATTAATCGAACACGAAAATTTTAATCAGTAACAGCCCTAAAAAAAAGAAAAAAAAGATATACAGTAAAACCTTGGTTTGAGAGTAACTTGGTTTGAGAGCGTTTTGCAAGACGAGCAAAATGTTTAAATTAATTTTGACTTGATATACAAGCAATGTCTTGATATACAAGTAGCATCATGTCACAACTGAATATAAAAGAGAAGAAAAGCGCCTCTAAGTAGCAATTTGGTTACTGTCACAGGAGTGACTTTGGGTCGGGGGTTTGTGGGACTAATGTGTGCTGTGCCATGCTGTTAGACTATTTGCTGTGATGGTTTGGGGTGCGATTATTCTATTGTTTATTGTGGCTGCCTTAACTATTATGGGGTGTGCAAGTGTGTTTGCTGTGAGGAAAAAGGGAGGGGGGATTCCTCCAACCTTCCTGCTGATAAGACTGTGTACTGAGAAGTTTGAACACCCCTGACCTGTGTAGCCATTGTCATTGGACAGTTTGACCCGCCCTGTTTTCCAAGGTCGGGAGATATCTGTGTGTCCATGTGTGATAATAAAGTCAGTTTGTTTTGCCCTACACTGTGGTGTGTTGTCTGTGGACTGGGGGGCTAAGGAATCTTGGATGGTGCTGGATCTCAACAGAGGAAGCATTGACGTTGGACCTAGATCTGTTTGAGGACAGAGGGTTTGTCACAACTGGTTGGCAGCAGGGGGATCATGCTTCCTGGCTGTGAAGACCTCCACCTGGATCCAAGATCGCATAGCAGCCTTCAGTCACCCCAGCAGCAGGATGAGAGCGCTCAGGATGGCTGATGAAAGTCTGCACAGCAGGAGCACTGAAGCCCCAGAGTATCGCCATTGGACAGCAAGCAGTCTCCAAGAAAGAGACAAAATTTTGGGTCTCAACCACAGGGGACTGAGTAAGGACCAGCTGGTCCAGTTGCTGGAGGAAAACAGTCAGCGGGAGGAGTCGACCACAGATGGGGGTCATGCGCTTCCCAGCGAAGACAGAGCAGAGCCTCCCAGCCCTTGGGTTGTCTGGTATGAGGAAGAGATGGCTATTCTGGGGAAGGATGCCACCACCGAAAGAAGGCTTGCAGCCATTGAAAAGGCACAAAAAAGACAAACGGAATGGGAGACTGCAAAAAACCGAGCCACCACCCCTGTGTCTCTCCTTGCTGTATGGGAGACCCAAAGAATTTCCAGGAAGGACTTTAAGCCCTACCAAGACAATACAGGGGATGTGGATGGGTTCTTTCAGGACTTTGAACATCAATGCGAACTACTGGGGGTCCCACCCGCAGACTGGACCCGCCATGTAGTAGGACTGCTGGAAGGGGGGGCCGCTGAGGCTTATCGAATGATGGACCCTCTCAAGAAACGTAGCTATGAGGCCCTAAAACGGGCAGTACTGGACTATTACGCTGTATCGCCAGAGGCGTATCGTGCCCAGTCCTGGACTACCCCTCGGGTCCCTGAGACCTCCTTCAAAACGTTTGCGCACAAGCTGTCTGTAGCATGCCGCCGATGGCTGGAAGGGGAGAAGGCCACCTCCCCAGAAGGGATCATACAGGCTGTCCTGAAAGGAACAATTCTTTTTCAAGTGTCCCCCTGAGCTCCGACAGTGGGTGCGGGAGCGAAAACCTGCCAACCTAGAGGAAGCTGCAGCCTTAGCGGATGAGGCCCTCTTGATCAACACACAATGGCGGAAGCCTCCCGCCGAGGCACCCCAAGTTCCCAAGGTGTCCAGCCCCACCTCTGGGCTCTACGTGCCTCCCCATCGTCGGATGAACCCCCAGGCAGCACCAACCCCTCGGGTCCCGCTGCCACACCACCCGATTTCCCCATAGTGAACCGCAAGACCCACCTTGGAGAGGCGCTGTTTTGGCTGTGGGCAGCCTGGTCACTATCAGGCCAGCTGCCCTGCCAGAACCAAGACTCTCGGACCTAGCCCTGGCATGCCAGTACATTATGTGGATCTGTACCTGAGGACCTGCTGCCACCCCCTCCAGACTGGTGTTCCTCTTCTGCCGACTGGGACACCCTTCCAGGAGTCTTTGGCCTATAACCTGCTGAGGCCCCTACATCGCTTCTCCAAGGAAAGCACCTACAAGTGGTCACCGTGGATGGTCAAAAGGCGGTGGGATTCCGAGATTCAGGTGTGTTTCTCACTATTGTGGACCCACGAATTGTGAGCCCTGGTGCTCTCCAGCCTGGCCCAGGAATGGTGATTCGATTGGCAGGCGGCACCAAACGCTTCATTCCCCTTGCTACTGTCACCCTGGACTATGGACTGGGGCCCAAGCGCTGTGATGTTGGAGTAATGGGAGGATTACCTGCAGATGTGCTTCTTGGGAATGATGTCGGTGACCTCCAGTGTTACTTTGTCGGGGCTGTCGCGCAAAATCAAGCCTGCCAGGAAGCCACCCAGCGCCACGAGGAGCCCAGTCAACCTGTCTTCTCTCCAGCGGCTGAAAGGACTCCAGGGAGAAGGGCCAGTCCTGGCCTCTCCCCAGCGGCGGATATGTTCTCTGAGAGAGGCAGAGGCTGGCTGGCTAAGTAATGCTTGGCTTGGGACAATTTATTTGGGGTACTGTGTGGATTCCGGCATTGGGGGACTGGAACTACTGACTAACTTCGGAGTCAACCCGTCTGGGGTCTTCTCCTGTGTTTAGTCTCCTGCCGGAAGGGGAGATGTGTGACAGGAGTGACTTTGGGTCCGGGGTTTGTGGGACTAATGTGTGATGTGCCATGCTGTTAGACCATTTGCTGTGATAGTTTGGGGTGTGACTATTCTATTGTTTATTGTGGCTGCCTTAACTGTTATGGGGTGTGCAAGTGTGTTTTCTGTGAGGAAAAAGGGAGGGGGGATTCCTCCAACCCCCCTGCTGATAAGACTGTGTACTGAGAAGTTTGAACACACCTGACCTGTGTAGCCATTGTCATTGGACAGTTTGACCCGCCCTGTTTTCCAAGGGTGGGAAGGAAGTGTTTTGAAGGGAGAGATCTGTGTGTCTGTGTGATAATAAAGTCAGTTTGTTTTGCCCTACACTGAGGTGTGTTGTCTGTGGACTGGGGGGGCTAAAGAATCTTGGACAGTGCTGGATCTGAACAGAGGAAGCATTGATGGCGGACCTAGATCTGTTTGAGGAAAGAGGGTTCGTCACTGTTACATTTAATGAAGGTACAACATATTGCTACACTTGGAGGCGCCTCTCTTCTCTTTTATACTCTGTAGCTCCTGATGGATTTTGCTTCAAATCCCCTTGTGGAGGCTTCCATTTGTGGATGGACATTTTATGGTTACACAACCTATTCCATTGCTATAATCTTTTTATATGGACTATAAGCTGAAGGACCTATGAATAATAAATGGTTGTGGAACGAATCATCTGAGTTTCCATTATTTCTTATGGGGGAACTCGCTTTGATACACAAGTGTTTTGGATTACAAGCATACTTCCGGAACGAATTATGCTCGCAATCCAAGGTTTTACTGTACTGTTTTCATTAGTTATTAAAATCTCGCTCTGTTATTAGGGACAGGGAGTAATCTGTGTAATTCCAGCTGTTTGCTAAATCTCTTCCGCTGATCTCTTTTCTTTCCAATGTGTGGAGTTTAGCTGTCTTTGTCACTTCCCATCTACTGGCATTTCTTCAAACCTTCACTCTGCAGGGACACAGGTTATACCGCTGCCAAATGCACCATCTCCTTCCATTGTCCTGTCTTGTGTTATGCTTTGCCTGTCTGCTTCTTATAAAACCTAGTTTAATTATCCACAATGATTTGGTGTGTCGTTGAGCTCAGTTGAATGTGTTGGCTGCATTCATCTGGTCATATACAATTAGAGGTGTTAATTTTAAAGTATAACTAAAGGCAAAACTTTCATTTTTAGTTTTGGATCGAGTAGAGCGGGTTAGAACCCCTGTCAGATTTGTATTGCTGTCTGTGCTCTAATTTGGGAGACTCGCCCTCTCTATTTTGTCCTGGTGATTGTTATCAAGCGAAAGAAAACCCCAAATTAGTGTTGTCACCAGAACTGCAATAGAGGGGAAATCTTCAGATAGGGGGCCGAGTTCTGGTGACAAGCAGAGATTTCCCTCACTTTGGAGGGACTTTTCTCACTTCCTGTTGTGGCTATGGGACAGTAAGTGAAGGGAAATCTGCCCAATTGGGGGGGGGACTGAACTGGGGTTCTAACCCGCCCCTACTGTACTTGGAATACAAAAGGGTTTTGGCCTAAGTTCTAATTTTATGATTTGTTGTATGTGTGTTTGTGTATTGTTGTTCTAATAGCATGAGCCAACCTTTTACACTAGCTGTCATGTATGCTACTATGTGTGATTTGTGGTGCAATACTAATGGCAATGATTACAATACTATATACATGAGCATGTTGTCATATCCACTGTAATGATTAAATTAGTATTTTTTTGGAGGTCAGGTACTGTAAATAAACTAGCTTACTTATTTCTCTGTCCCCTGTAAAGATATGGAAATTTCACAGAAAAATCAGAGGAATGCTAGGAAAAAAAAAAACTACTTTCAGTTTCATTATAAAGATCACCTTTACGCACCTATTTTTAGTGGGTATGGGTGCAGTTTTACTAGAGGCCGACATTCCTCGTTGTATACAGCACCACCTGCTGATAGAAAATAGTCACAGCAGACATCTTTAGCACTGATTTATTGGAGAGTTTTGGAGTTTTTTTTTTATTTTTGTAAACCACAGTGGGAAGGGAATTCAGAAGTTGGGACACTGCCATGTTGTTAATGTATAGAGGCACGGGAAGCGTTAGTTAAAGACCCTTTTAAAAATGTGATTCATTTACATTTTCTGTTTTCTTTACAGTCCGCAAGCGAAGAGTGGAAGGGGGCTACGAGTAAGCTTTATTTATTATTTGAAGAGCGCAACCCATTGCTGAAAAACATCAGCTCTGTTTGAGCAATCAGAGTCTCAGACCTGGCTGGGAAGAAGGGAAGATACTGGAAAACAGTAAAACCATTATCTGATCATTCTTTTCACTATATTAGACAACCCTCGCTTATTTTTATTAAACCTAGTATAAACTCATTAGATGATGAACTGAAGAGCCATATATTGGATACTTGCAATTTAAAGTCTGCCTATGAAATTCTAGGAGTACCCATCATCCAAAAATCTTTTCTGCAAAGACCAACCTAAAGAGATGTGGAGTATGAAGACAGAAGCCTAATATCATAAGATGCTGGACCTTTAAAAGGGAATGTCTTGGTTGCAAGGAACTTCAATACTATGTCCTGTCATTAATTTACAACTGTCCAAAAATCAATGATATAATAAATTAAATGGTGAAGACTGTTACGTCAGAGTTGTTCTAGTAATAGTAGTCCATCTCGCTGCTATTTCATATGATAAATATGTGACTTTAGAGGAAACTGTCCCAAAATGGGCTTATATATATTAATATAAAGAGTTTCCCTAATTGAACCAGAACTTTGTGGGCATGATGTAACTACCCATAATACCTTCATCTGACAGATTAGCATAATTTGAGTTAAAAAAAAAATCTCTATATATACCTTAGCATTTGGCTAAAGGTACCCATACATAGTATGTCTTAAATGTTATAGATTTACACACCTTGCATGACAATCATACCCTGGTGTGTAGGATGAGACTGATCAGAACAGATAGCTTGTTTATGAAACATTGGAAGAAATGGGGACCCTGCACTCAAAATGCATTGTGTGCAGCTGATGGGGTACAATATGCACTGAAGACTATATCCCTCTATTAGGTAAATGTGGCACACAGCTGCATTTCAGAGGTTCAATGGTTGGTAAAGGAACAATGGAAAACCTCTATGTACAAGTACCTTTTAAAGTGGAAGCATTCAGTTGTATAGAACAAAGTACGGCGCGGGAGCGCCTTGTGGTGGACATTGGACTCCAGCAATTCATACCTCCAACTTTTATTAGTCGCAGCAAAAATCTGGGCAATCTGTGAGGTAATCATAATTTTTTGCTCCCAGATTAATGCAGGCATGCCCAGCTCAACCAGGTTCCTTGCAGAGTTTTCGCTAATAGATATTAGTGAATTAAGTAAGGCGCGGCTCCACAAGTAAAAGGCGTTTTAGGCTCTTAAGGACTCTGCGCTGCCCTGGCCTACTGTTACCCCATTTTCTGACATCCAACTATTGTCTAATTTCTGTGGCCAGCTTTAGAAGAAACTTTGAGGGACTAATTAAAAAAAAAAAAAAACTACAGCTGGTTCCTGTAGCAAGCCACTATATAAATATGATTATGGGTGCCTACTCCAGTTTTATGTATTTTAGTCCTAAGGACATGTTAATTGGTAACAAGAAGTGATAATTCGATTTCTGTATACTTAAGTGCTGGATTTTGTTTATAATTATCAAATTCAATGCAGACTTTATGAAAAGCACTCCTCCAGCAAGATGGCTTCTTCAGTAATACAAGGTATTGGATGATTTCCATCAGTTTTATGCAACCCTTTGTGCAGAAATGTTTTAATTTGTACAAGCTACAAAAAAAAGAAGCAATTTACTATTTTGCTAACTTCAGGGAAACAGAATGTACCAAATATCACAGCCCAGGCAGGTATATATCTGGGTATGCTATTTATGTCTTAACCGCTTCTGCCTGCGGTTTTACAGTATAAAAGCAGGAAAATGTCTTAACAATGCTCATGAATTAAGGGATACCCCAGTAAACATTGCTGTCATTTAGATTTCATTGTCTGAACTCCATGTTTATTTTCATAGTTATGTAAGAAAAAAATACATTTTATTTCCTTTATCATTCCTAATTTAGATGCTGAAATTATGTACATTGGCTGTATTTTTTGTTCTAGTTTATACATCATTAAAGGGTGCCAAACACTGTATTGTGGTAGAAAAAAAATCATATGTAAAATATATACTACGTTTGTCTTCAATTGAAAGCCCTTTATGTTTTCAGCATTTATAAATAAAGATGTTTTTTTTTTTTCAAATTGTGTACTGTACTGTGTTTACTGTGTGTGTCATATATATATATATATATATATATATATATATATATATATATATATATACATATATATATATATACACACAAACACACACACACAGTGGGTAAGGAAAGTATTCAGACCCCCTTAATTTTTTCACTCTTTGTTATATTGCAGCCATTTGCTAAAATCCATTTAAATTCATTTTTTTCCTCAATGTACACACAGCACCCCGTATTGACAGAATTGTTGACATTTTTGCAGATTTATTAAAAAAGAAAAACTGAAATATCACATGGTCCTAAGTATTCGGACCCTTTGCTGTGACACTCATATATTTATCGCAGGTGCTGTCCATTTCTTCTGATCATCCTTGAGATGATTCTACACCTTCATTTGAGTCCAGCTGTGTTTGATTATACTGATTGGACTTGATTAGGAAAGCCACACACCTGTCTATATAAGAACTTACAGCTCACAGTGCATGTCAGAGCAAATGAGAATCATGAGGTCAAAGGAAACTGCCTGAAGAGCTCAGAGACAGAATTGTGGCAAGGCACAGATCTGGCCAAGGTTACAAAAAAAAATTCTGCTGCACTTAAGGTTCCTAAGAGCACAGTGACCTCCATAATCCTTAAATGGAAGACGTTTGGGACGACCAGAACCCTTCCTAGAGCTGGCCGCCCGGCCAAACTGAGCTATCGGGGGAGAAGAGCCTTGGTGAGAGAGGTAAAGAAGAACCCAAAGATCACTGTGGATGAGCTCCAGAGATGCAGTCGGGAGATGGGAGAAAGTTGTAGAAAGTCGACCATCACTGCAGCCCTCCACCAGTCGGGGCTTTATGGCAGAGTGGCCCGACGGAAGCCTCTCCTCAGTGCAAGACACATGAAAGCCTGCATGGAGTTTGCTGAAAAAAACACCTGAAGGACTCCAAGATGGTCAGAAATAGGATTCTCTGGTCTGAGACCCTGATAGAACTTAATGGCCTTAATTCTAAGGGGTATGTGTGGAGAAAATCAGGCACTGCTCATCACCTGTCCAATACAGTCCCAACAGTGAAGCATGGTGGTGGCAGCATCATGCTGTGGGGGTGTTTTTCAGCTGCAGGGACAGGACGACTGGTTGCAATCGAGGGAAAGATGAATGCGGCCAAGTACAGGGATATCCTGGACAAAAACCTTCTCCAGAGTGCTCAGGACCTCAGACTGGGCCGAAGGTTTACCTTCCAACAAGACAATGACCCCAAGCACACAGCTAAAATAACGAAGAAGTGGCTTCACAAAAACTCCGTGACTGTTCTTGAATGGCCCAGCCAGAGCCCTGACTTAAACCCAATAGAGCATCTCTGGAGAGACCTAAAAATGGCTGTCCACCAACGTTTACCATCCAACCTGACAGAACTGGAGAGGATCTGCAAGGAGGAATGGCAGAGGATCCCCAAATCCAGGTGTGAAAAACTTGTTGCATCTTTCCCAAAAAGACTCATGGCTGTATTAGATCAAAAGGGTGCTTCTACTAAATACTGAGCAAAGGGTCTGAATACTTAGGACCATGTGATATTTCAGTTTTTCTTTTTTATTAAATCTGAAAAAATGTCAACAATTCTGTGTTTTTCTGTCAATATGGGGTGTTGTGTGTACATTAATGAGGAAAACAAATGAGCTTAAATGATTTTAGCAAATGGCTGCAATATAACAGAGTGAAACATTTAAGGGGGTCTGAATACTTTCCGTACCCACTGTGTGTGTGTATTAAAAATATAGGGATAGGTGGTGTTAAAGCAGCTTTGCCTGCATTGTACACAGGCAAAAATAATTTTCCAAAAATAAATAAGTGGTTATACACATAATTTAAAGTTTTACTAAACCCACAACAGTAAAATCTGTCTGTATATGCTGTAAAGCATGCTTGTTATATTCACTGTGGAATGGAGGGGTTAATCTTTTGCATTGTGTAAAAAGGCTGTTTGATATTGTCTTCTGTCCCCCCCCTTCCCTTCTTCCACTGTTCCCAATCCATCGCCTAATAAGACAGAACCTTTGGAGTCACTCTGCACATGCTTGGTTTGGTGTGTATTGTTGTTTGGAGAGTTTTTCTTGGGAGGGTGCATGTGATCAGCACAGGGCCAATTGGCACGGGGGTCCTGCAGCCTCATTGGACAGTCAAAGTAGAATGAAAACTCCTCCTACAAACTGTAACCAGACACTGTTGGCTGTCACAAGACTGCTATATACAGCTGATTGGAAAAGGTATTTAGCAGTTTAAATTTACTAGAAATTTTGCATTCCCATGTTCTGTGTACTGTGGGAAACCAGATATAGTTAATGCAGGGTCCTGGGTTTAGTAACACTTTTTAAGTATAGAGTCCAGAATAGGTAAACCCCTGTCAGAATAATGATAAGGTGAACTAACACTATAGTATACACTCTCCCCTCCCCCTTCCCAATCCCCTCCTATATACTTTCCTCAGATGGTGATTAGCTGTCAATGCCCACTCAGCCAGTGCAGCAGTCTGGGGATTTAAAATCCCTGCTCTTCTGTCTGCAGTGCTTCCAGGATGGATCAGAACTATTCTGATAGGACAGTGACGGCACGGAGCAATAGCTCTGATTGGGCCAGAAAGCGTTGCAGAAAGAAGGGAGGAGAGCAGAGATTTGAAATCCCTGGACGGCTGCGGGGGCACTGACAGCTAATCACCCACACAGGTACTTTAAGTACAGTGGGGGGGGGGGGGTACAGGGTTAATTCAATTTATTTTATTTTTTTTCTGAAAAGGTGAACTAACCCTTTAAGGACTAGTAATTCTGGGCATACTCGGAACTGATGGTAGTACTTGTAGACTACCAAAATATGCCTGTTTCAGAATAGACCTAAGGGATATTGTAAAGTGGGCAGGATGTGCAGGACATGAGTGCTCTCATTTTGCCATTTATTAGGCTGTTGGGACAAGTATGTAATTTAGTGAGTGCCCCCTGCAAGCAAGATATTTAATCCTCACCTCTCCTGCTGCCTGCAACATCAGCTGCCGCTTTGCTATTCCCCAAGTTACCACAAGACACAGTAGTGTGCCATAGGGGCTAGCTGGTGGAACCACAGCATGCAGCAGGAGACTAGCTCCAGTTTGGGAATGTTAAATGCAGATCATAAGGTGTCACTAAATGCTCCATTCTTAAAATAGCATCTCAATCCAGCATACTTTATTGAAACCCATTATAATATGCAAATGACTATAATATACTGTTATTTTTTTTATTTTTTTCCATGCTCCCCATGATGCTCTTTTCCCTTCACTTCTTTCAAAGTATGAGCAGTAGGCTTATATTGCGGTCACATGCACAGCTTTAAAAATAGATAGAGATGGGGCCAAGTGAGGACCCCTGAAAAGCCCTTGTGGAGAATCAGCCGCAGTATACCGAAATTAATTATAAACTTTATTGTTGTATCAAAATGTGTGCTATAGTTCCTCTAAATGCGAAATGTTACATATGAGGAATATATCATTGTCATATCCATCAATAAAAACATACATACAAAACAGTAAAAATAGACGACGTTGTCACATGCTAAGCCATGATTGGCTTAGCATGGACTAGCTCTGTAGGCTGTCTATCTAATGCGCTCTTCCTGTAATTTGACAATTAGGATACTTATAGTACATCACAACTTCGTCCCCTTTTTCCAAGCCTCATGTAAACTTATAGCGCATACTTATGAACATGGTATGTACGCAAATCCTAGGAACTTAGGATCTGATTTAAAGATTTTTCTCTATGGCCCTTTTTTTTAGCCAGGGACTTTTTTAAATTATACGCCACACAAATGATGTCTCTTGTTTATTGTTTTAAACGACTGCAATTTCCATTGTCACCACAAGATGTCCCCCTAACTATACTATGACATAGCACACTCTGATTGGACATTGATTCCTTTAAAAAAGCAGACTAAAATCATGTCATTTGTTCTGAAGAAGTGCACGAAATGCATCAACGCAGGGGTCCCTAGACCAGCCCCATGCTGCACGATGCGATCCGGCCAACGTGTGTAACATCTCTGCACGTTTACCACCCGTGGATCAGGGTTGCCAACTTTCAGTAAATTTACAAACAGTTTGTAAAATCCATAATTGTTGCTTCTGTCCATGAATGTCAGTTACGGACATGCAACCTACATGTCTGTAATGGACATTCAAGGACATGCAAAAAGTACAGATTTTACAAACTGTTCGTAAATTTACTGAAAGTTGGCAACCCTGCCGTGGATCAGTCTGCTATGTTAGGACTTTTGAGACCTTGGAGCCACCATAGCTAAAGAACTTTTCAAACAGCTGACTAAACAATCCCCATATTCAGCAGAGATATCCACTGATTGCTCTGCACAGCTGATACTGCAAACTGCTTTTTTCGTCCGCAACTTCATCACTGTGGGAGGATTAAAAAACACAGTGAATGTCCACGGAGATCCCGGCGCTGTCGGTAGAAGGGTAAAGACCTTTGGACTGCAAATTGTACTTACCGCTCCTCTCACTTTACCTCCATAAGTGCAGTGATTAGATGGGAATCTATTGTGCATTTTTTCGCAGCTTCAGCCTTTTCCAGGAGGAAACCGGGGGTGATTTATATGGGTTTTGTGCTCCAAACAAGGTGAATCCACTATACACCCCCTTGAACTATTTCCATAGACTTTTACAGCAAGTGTGTTTGAAATATTAAAGAGGAAGTAAACCCTCGCTAAAAAAAAAAAAAAAAATACACCCTGTAGGACAAAGGCATAATGAGCTAGTATGCATGGCATACTAGCTCATTATGAATTACTTACCTGAGATCGAAGCCCCTGCAGCGACCCTCATTGACCTCCTCCGTCGCCGCCATATTTCCCGGAGTGACTTCCGGGTATCGCTGCTCCGGCGCTGTGACTGGCCGGAGCAGTGATGACGTCACTCCCGCACATGCGCGTGGGAGCTTGCAGTGACGGCATGATCGCCTTCACTAACGGCACGCTCAGTGAACCTGCGCCGTTGTCTACGTTGCGCCGCAGACAATCGGTGCCCATTTTTTGGGAAAATATCTCCTTAACCGTGTAGGTTAAGGAGATATTTCTTGCACCTACAGGTAAGCCTTAATCTAGGCTTACCTGTAGGTTAAAGTGGTCTGTAAGGGTTTACAACCACTTTAACATTGGTTGTGCTTCAGAAATGGTCAGCAATCATCAATTAATATATCATCAGGAAAACTACTCATGGACTAGCTACGATGAAAATAATCTTTAACCACTTAAGCCCCGGACCATTTTGTAGCTAAAGGACCAGAGGTGTTTTCAGAATTTTGCGCTGCTTTAACCACCTCGTGCCCGCCGTACGAGAATATACGGCCGCAAGGTGGTTGTCAAATGCCGGGAGGCCGTTATTATACGGCCTCCGCTATTTGGCCACTGGGGGGCGCGCAAGCACGTGCCCGGCGCTTCACTGCAATGCCGATGCGCGTGCCTGGCGGCCGCAATGTCTGCCAGGCACCCGCGATCGGCGGTTACAGAGACAAGGATCTCTGTGTGTAAACACAGAGATTCATGTCCTGTCAGGGAGAGGGGACCGATGCTGTGTCCCTTGTACATAGGGACACAGATCGGTCACCTCCCCCAGTCACTCCCCTCCCCCACACAGTAACAATCACTCCAGGGAACACATTTAACCCCTTCCTCACCCCCTAGTGTTAACCCCTTCCCTGCCAGTCACATTTATACAGTAATCAGTGCATATTTATAGCACTGTTCGCTGTATAAATGTGAATGGTCCCAAATTAGTGTCAAAAGTGTCCGATGTGTCCGCCATAATGTCGCAGTCACAAAAAAAAATCACTGATCGCCGCCATTACTAATAAAAAAAAAATATATAAAAATGCCATAAAACTATCCCCCTATTTTGTAAACGCTATAACTTTTGCGCAAACCAATCAAACGCCGATTGCGATTTTTTTTTTTTTTTTACCAAAAATATGTAGAAGAATACGTATCAGCCTAAACTGAGGAAAAAAATATAAAAAAAAAAAATTGGGATATTTATTATAGCAAAAATCAAAAAATATTGCTTTTTTTTCAAAATTGTCGCTCTATTTTTGTTTATAGCGCAAAAAATAAAAACCGCCGAGGTAATCAAATACCACCAAAAGAAAGCTCTATTTGTGCGAAAAAAAGGACGTCAATTTTGTTTGGGAGCCACGTCGCACGACCACGCAATTGTCATTCAAAGCGTGACAGTGCTGAAAGCTGAAATTTCGCCTGGGCAGGAAGGGGGTATATGTGCCCAGTAAGGAAGGGGTTAAAGTGGTTGTAAACCCACTTTGTAAACAAACACCTACAGGTAAGCCCCCGATCTAAGGTAAGTGATGCATAATGAGCTATTATGCTAGTCATATTAGCTCATTATGCCTTTCTCTTACAGGTAGTTTAAAAAAAAAAAAATTTTTTAGAAGGGTTTACAACCACTTTAACTGTAAATTGTGCGGACATGCAATGTTGTACCCAAACGAAATTTGCGTCCTTTTCTTCCCACAAATAGAGCTTTCTTTTAATGGTATTTGATTGCCTCTGCGATTTTTTTTTTTTTTGCGATAAACGGAAAAAAAATGATATTTTCTACTTTTTGTTATAAGAAAAATCGAATAAACTCAATTTTAGTCATACATTTAGGCCAAAATGTATTCAGCCACATGTCTTTAGTAAAAAAAATGTCAATAAGCGTATATTTATTGGTTTGCGCAAAAGTTATAGCGTTTACAAACTAGGGTACATTTTCTGGAATTTACACAGCTTTTAATTTATGACTGCCTATCTCATTTCTTTAGGTGCTAAAATGGCAGGGCAGTACAACCCTCCCCCCCCCCCCCAAATGACCCCATTTTGGAAAGTAGACATCCCAAGGAAATTGCTGAGAGGCATGTTGAGCCCATTGAATATTATTTTTTTTTGTCTCAAGTGATTGAATGACAAAAAAAAAAAAATTACAAAAAGTTGTCACTAAATTATATATTGCTCACACATGCCATGGTTATATGTGGAATTGCACCCCAAAATAAATTTTGCTGCTTCTGAGTACGGGAATACCACGTGTGGGACTTTTTTGGAGCCTAGCCGCGTACGTGGCCCCGAAAACCAAGCACCGCCTTCAGGATTTCTAAGGGTACACATTTTTGATTTCACTCCTCACTACCTATCACAGTTTTCAAAATAGCACAAAACCCCCCCAAATGACCCCATTTTGGAAAGTAGACACCCCAAGCTATTTGCTGAGAGGCATGTTGAGTATTTTACAGCTCATTTGTTTTTGAAAATGAAGAAAGAAAATAATTTTTTTTTTTTTCAAATTTCAAAACTTTGTGACAAAAAGTGAGATCTGCAAAATACTCACCATACCTCTCAGCAAATAGCTTGGGGTGTCTACTTTCCAAAATGGGGTCATTTGGGGGGGTTTGTGCCATCTGGGCATTCCATGGCCTCCGAAACTGTGATAGGCAGTGAGGAGTGAAATCAAAAATTTACACCCTTAGAAAGCCTGAAGGCGGTGATTGGTTTTTGGGGTCCCGTACGCGGCTAGGCTCCCAAAAAGTCTCACATGTGGTATCCCCGTACTCAGGAGAAGCAACAGAATGTATTTTGGGGTGTAATTCCACATATGCCCATGGCATGTTTGAGCAATATATCATTTAGTGACAACTTTGTGCAAAAAAAATAAAAAATAAATTGTCTTTTTTCCGCAACTTGTGTCAACATATAAAATATTCCATGGACTCGACATGCCTCTCAGTATATAGCTTGGGGTGTCTACTTTCCAAAATGAGGTCATTTGGGGGGGTTTTGAACTGTTCTGGCATTTTATACACAACATTAGGAAGCTTACATCCACTCTTCTAACCACTTGAAGACAAAGCCCTTTCTGACACTTTTTGTTTACATGAAAAAAATTTTTTTTTTTGCAAGAAAATTATGTTGAACCCCCAAACATTATATATTTTTTTAAAGCAAAGGCCCTACAGATTAAAATGGTGGGTGTTGCATTTTTTTTTTCCACACAGTATTTGCGCAGCGATTTTTAAAACGCATTTTTTGGGGAAAAAATACACTTTTTTTAATTTTAATACACACTATATTGCCCAAATGTTTGATGAAATAAAAAAGATGATCTTAGGCCGAGTACATAGATACCAAACACGACATGCTTTAAAATTTCGCAAAAACGCGCATTGGCGACAAACTACATACATTTTTAAAAGCCTTTACAGGTTACCACGTTAGATTTACAGAGGAGGTCTACTGCTAAAATGACTGCCCTCGATCTGCCCTTCGTGGTGATACCTCACGTGTATGGTGCAATTGCTGTTTACATATGACGCCAGACCGACGCTTGCGTGCGCAAGAGCAGGACAGGGGTGTTTATTTTTATTTTTATTTTTTATTATTATTAATTTTGCTTTTTTATTATTATTTTTAAACTGTTCCTTCCAAATTTTTTTTTTTTATTGTTATCTCAGGGAATGTAAATATCCCCTATGATAGCAATAGGTAGTGACAGGTACTATTTTTTAAAAAAAACTGGGGTCTATTAGACCCTAGATCTTTCCTCTGCCCTCAAAGCATCTGACCACACCAAGATCGGTGTGATAAAATGCTTTCCCAATTTCCCAATGGCGCTTTGTATATCGGGGGGGGGGACATTCCCTTCCACTGCTTGTAAAAGCAGTCCAGAGGCTAATTAGCCGCTAGGATTGCTTTTACATGAAAGCCGGCCGCTGGCTGAAAAGAATGATACCAAGATGATACCTAAACCTGCAGGCATCAATCTGGTATAACCATTCAAAGTCAAGCAACATACCAGTACGTTGCTGGTCCTTGTTGGACATGTATTGTAATCTTCTTTTTTTTTTCATGCAGCCAGGTGGCTGAACGAAAAAAGAGATTGATCGGTGGGTATGCCCACCATTAGAATACCGCCATTCATCCACCCACTTCTAATGATGGGCATACATGCACCATTTATATATGCCGAAGCATTGGGGCATCCTCCCGCAAAAATTATGCCGCACACACATGGTCGGACTTTTCCACGGGCAAGCCTCCGTCGGAATTTCGACCGTATGTACGCGGCATTAGGAGCAAAATCGCTCCTCCGCCCCTACTGCCCCAATGCTTCGGCATATATGCTTTTTTTTTTTTTTTAACTGTGGTGGTGAAATCACCTCTACAGCACTGGAGTTGCAGGGATCAGGCCTGTCTCTGCGAACGCTGCAGTTATGTGTGTTGTGTTTTGTAAGTGACAGTGATCGATCGATACTGCACTTGGGTGGCCTGGGCTGGACGGAGGGGCAAAACGCAGGTGCTAGCAGGTATCTGGGCTGATCCCGCTAACACTGCGTTTTTGGGAACCCTAAACTGCTGGGGACGCTAGTATAGATCTGATCAGATTAGATATTGATCTGTTCAGATACTATACCACCAAGGGAGGTGTATGCTTCACGTGTGGGTGTTAGCATTACTGGCACTAACCTGACGCTGCCTGGGGTGTGACGCAGGGTTAACTAGGGGCAATTAGGGGGTTAAAACCTTTATTAGATAATATATGGGGGTACCTGACGCTATAAAAACCTGCGGCGAACCTAAAAAAAAAATAACTGGCTATCGGCACCAGCATAACTATAATACAGCGATCAGAAAAACGATCGCTTAGTGACACTGGCAAAAGGGGGTGAAAGGGTTACCTGGGGGGGGCGATCAAGGGGTTAAACCTTTATTAGGTAATATATGGGGGTACCTGACGCTATAAAAACCTGCGGCGAACCTAAAAAAAATAACTGGCTACCGATCGGCATCACCGACACTAAAACAGCGATCAGAAAACGATCTCTTAGCGACAGTGGTGCTAGGGGGTGAAAGGGTTATCTGGGGGGTGATCAGGGGGTTAAACCTTTATTGGGGGGGGGGGGGTTAGGGGGCTACACTGGACCTAAAACTAACTGTAGTGACACTTTTACAGTCACAAATGTCACTGATTGCAGTGATCAGTAAATAAATGGTCACTGCAATGGTCACTGCAATCAGTGACACTGTGACTGGGGGGTGTCTGGGGGGGCAATTTATGTTCCTATGTGTCCTGGTGTCAGTGTAGTGTTAGTGCACTAACCTGTGTGTCTTCTCTTGTACGGCGCTCGGTATATGTGAGCGCCGCATGAGAGATGACATCACTTCCTCTGCCTGTGTAAACATTACACAGCAGAGGAAGCTTTCTCATTCGCCGGGAGCGATCGCGAGGGGGTGGCCGGAATCGAACGGCCGTCCCCTCATCCCGGATCGCTCCCCAACGGATAACGACTGCTCACTGTATAGAAGGGGGTTCCGACTGGACCCCCCAACTATACAAAGGCAGTCACGTACACTGTATGTGATTGTGCCTGTCGGTGCCATTCTGCCGACGTATATATACAGTGAGTGGTCGTTAAGTGGTTAATAGACATTCAGAGCAATATCTCTTTTGAGATCCAGTCCAATTACCAGTATCTAATTTCCATGCCAATATTAGTTTACCTGATACATAGCAGCACCACCTAGTGTCCTCAGCTGGACGTACATGTGTATGTGTATGTGTATGTGTGGGGCCCTTAGGTCTGGCGCCTTTAGTGTGACAACGTTGTCTATTTTTACTGTTTTGTATATATGTTTTTTATTGATGGATATGACGATGATATATTCCTAATATGTAACATTTAGCATTTAACGGAACTATAGCACACATTTTGGTACAACAATAAAGTTTATAATTAATTTCGTTATACTGTGCCTGATTCTCCACAAGGACTTTTCAGGGGTCCTCCCTTCCATCTCTATCTATTTTTTTCAGTTGTGTTTTTTGCCCTGGAGGTATCCCATCCATTTGCGACTAAACAGTAACCGTTATTCCTTCATTATTTTAGCCACTTATTATAGCAGTATATTGGATTTATGGATGTTTTTATTTTTTTTTACATGCACAGCTTTCCCCATGCTACAACTCAGGGATCTTTGCACCTGTCTGTTACAATGTGCATGTGTCCCCACCAGAAATAACTAGACCTCAGAAGGAGCCACTTCTTTTTCTGGCCCCTCTTTTTATTGGGAATCCTGTGGGTGGTTCTGCTTGGGCCGAGTTATAATGAATGGGTGAATTACGTAAGCCCTGGTTCACACTGGTGCGATTTGACAGTGCAAAGACACACCCCATTGCTTGCAATGGAACCGTTATAAATTGTTGCAACCAGAAAAAGGTTCCTGCACTAAGTTTTGGGGATTTCATTGCAACTTGCATAGACTTCTGTTAAATGAATCCGCAATGAAAGCGCGCTGAAGTAGTGCGATTTCAAAGCTGCACTGGTGTGAACCAGGGCTACATATGCCAGTGGCGGCTGCATCAGGATGTACAACTGTAGTCCATTTCAGAAACACACCAAGGAGAGCGGTTGTGTCCCCACACACAGTAGAACTATGCAGACCAAACGTAGCACCCCTTTTAATGTTGGTCTCCGTAAACATAATTTTAAAATTTATATTTGGGTGCTGGCTAAGGTTATTACCAGGTACAAAGTTTAAGTAATGAGATGATATAGATATAGAGAGAGAGAGATATGTAAAAAAAAAAAACTTAAAAATATTTAAAAAAAAATGTATGTATGTGTGTGTGTGTATATATATATATATATATATATATAAATAATACACACACACATTTTTTTTATATTTTTACGTTAGAGAGAGAGATTTTAAAACACCTATACTAACTAATCTGTATTAAAAAGATGCATATACTCACCTGTTTACAACCTGCTCCAGTTACATGATTCCCTGTGTTAGCTAGTGCCTGCTGCAGGGAAATGGAGAGAGTACCCGACAACTGGGAAAACTAGGAGCGATGTCATCACCCATAGGCTCCCATGGTGCAGCAGTTGTCAGCGCTCCCGCCTCTCCCCTGCAGCCACCACAGGGGAGCCAGATCACATGACTGCAGCAGAGTGGGTTTAAGATGGGTAAGTATATATGGTACATCTTTTTTTTTTTTTTTATTTACACATGTTGGTTAGTATAGGTCAGGGATATGCAATTAGTGGACCTCCAGCTGTTGCAAAACTACAAGTCCCATTATGCCGCTGGGTGTCATGCTTGTGGCTGTCAGAGTCTTGCTATGCCTGATGGGACTTGCAGTTCTTCAACAGCTGGAGGTCCACTAATTGCATATCCCTGGTATAGGTGTTAGGAGGGCTGAAGCAGCATTTTTAAGACTAGTCAGGCTTTAGTAGGAATTCTACATTCACTTTCCCAATCTGCAAATGTGTTGCTGCCATTAGGTATGGCGTTTGTACATAAAAAACACAACAGGAAGAGTGTCATGGCTGGACAGGGACAGTATTGGGATGTACACCTGGAGATGGAAGAATCCGGTTGATGACTTGGCCTACTGTTTTTACTGCTCTCCAGCCACCCACTCACTAGTTGTTAGCATTGCAGCTGGACAGTGCTGTACACATTGCTGCGGCCGTAATGCTTCACAGCAAAACTTTGGCAAGCATATCACGTTTGGCGATCATACCTTTTCAGTACAGGGACCATATTGTATATTTTCCAAATATTTGTGGGCCAAAAGAAATCTGTTTTATAAAGGAACAAATCAAATTTAAATGAATGAAATTTTGCTTGGGAGGTTGTTTATTTTTGTGTTATTGGCATGATGTGATTTAGGGCACAAAAAACTTCAGTATAACAAAGAAATTTAAAATAAACTTGAGTCCATCGCAGTTGGCCAGATTTAGGGACCCCTGTTCTAACTCAAAGCAAGCTACTGTATCTTTCATTTTTGTACAAGTAACATTTTATGTTTGCAATGCCTGCCATACTTAACAACTGCAAACATATCTATAGATGTATTAACTGCCCTGACCAGGTCCGTGGATAAGGGGTTACCACCAGTCCTCCAGTACAGGACCCGGGCCAGCAGGGTGAACTGGATGTGGCCAGTGCGGCATGGGTCCTTGGAACGGTTCCAGTAATTGCCCCTAAAACCCCCCCCCCACACTGATCGCCCTCCCTGTGCACCATACGATTCCCCCCCTGCAGCCCAGGCCCCTGTGCCATCCCCTACCCTCCCCGCAATGCTGCCAGGCTTCCCTTCTCTCTTTCCCGCTGGAAGCACACAATAGGATCCTTCAAGATGGAGAGTGGGGGAATGTCATATTCATTAGCCCCCTTCCTTTCCTGAATGAACGCAATGACCGATCAGTACCAATCATTACTGTGTTCATTCATAACTGAAGCATTGGCTGTATGGTTGTCTGTAAAGGGTACCCATGTCAGGTTGTTTAGGGTTCTGTGGTTTCTAACAGCAGCCCTACTCCTGACCAAACAAGGTAAGAAATACAAGGGTTGGCAGAAAATACATAAAACAGTCCCTGGATTTAATAAACTCTGGCGCAGACAGATTTTTACAAACGTGTTTCACATGTGTTTAAAAGTGGGACACTGTGCAAAATTCATGTACCTTGCACTTGAATTTGGTGCATGGCACGCCATATTTGGACCGCAAGCGAGACACGTGCACAAAATATGTCTCTATAGGCCGAAGGAGAATTGGTTTTAATCGGCTCCAAGATACAAACTGACGGTATTTTATTTCTGAATTTTGGTGCAGATGTTGTGCCACGATGTAGAAGTTGAGAAAATCAGAACCATCTGAATTTGGTGCAGAAGTCTCAATAGGAACCAAAACCATTGCATAGATTTCTTGAATTAAGTGGAAAATTAACACCAGAAAAATGGTACCGCTGCTTTTTTGAATCCCCCCCCCCCCCTTTAGGTTGCAACAAGAAAAAAAAAAAACCCACCTTAGTAGCGATACAATTTTTTGTTTCCACTGGCACAGTAGTACTTTTAGTATTCCTGCACTTACTGTAGCTGTACAGAGCCTGCACAATGACATCCCAAGGAACCACAGCTGTCCATTCAGATGCATTAGTGTGAAAATCAGCTGCATATGCTCTGAAGTATTCTCCAAACCCAGGTAGTGGTTCTGTAGCCTCCTTGGGTGTGTGCCATGGAACCTGCAGATGGCCAACGGTACTTCAATATCTCCTAGTTAGGAATGAGGAAATGGGAGCGAGTGTCACAAAAAATAAATAAACTATACTCTCTTCACAAAGCGCCCATCTCTTCTGCATCCAAAGCTCTCCTTTTAGCAGAGGGATAAGGGGATATGAGGGCCAGAGGGATGAGGGACAAGGGATTAGGGATGGAGAGACTGAGGGACAGAGGGGGGTTTGCAGAGGGTCGAAAGGATGGAAGGATAGAGAGACTGAGGGATAGGGGTGGAGAGGTGAAGGACAAAGGGAAGGGATGGGGGGGGATATAAGACAAGGGATTTCGGAGAGGGATGGAGGGTTTTGGGAGGTAGAAACTGAGGGATGGAGGAACAGGAATACAGGAATGGAGAGACTGAGGGATAGGGGGATGAGAGACGGAAGGGGGGGGGCAAAGAAAGATGAAGAACATAAACTAGGCTGATGAAGTGAAGGATGGGGGGTATGCAGGGACAGAGAGATGTGGGATTAGCAGAGGGATGGAGTGCAGAGGGATAAGTGATGGGGGTATGGAGGGATGAGGGTTGGAGGGATAATTCATTTGATAGGGGGGTGAGGGATTTGGGATGGAAGTATTGAAGGGATAGGGAGGTGAGGGATTTGCGATGGGATTATGGAAAGACAGAGGGATAGGGGATGGGAGTATGGAAGGACAGAGTGATGAGGAATAGAAAGACAGAGGAATAAGGGGATGAGGGAGAGAAGGACTGAGGAATAGGGGGATGAAGGATGTAAGCACTGAGGGATAGGGGGATGGAAGGAAGGGCAGAGGGATGGAAGGACAGGGGGTTGAGGGATGGAAGGTCATAGGGATGAAAGGACAGAGGGATGAGGGATGGAAGGACAGAGGGATGAGGCATTTGGGATGGAAGGACTGAGGGAAGGAAGGACAGAGGGATAAGGGATGGACTGAGGGATGAGGCATTTGGGATGGAAGGACAGAGGGATGAGGGATGGAAGGGATGAGGAATGGAAGGACAGAGGGATGAGGGGTGGAAGGACAGAGGGATGAGGCATTTGGGATGAAAGGACAGAGGGATAAGGGATGGACTGAGGGATGAGGCATTTGGGATGGAAGGACAGAGGAATAAGGGATAGAAGGACAGAGGGATGGAAGGGATGAGGAATGGAAGGACAGAGGGATGGAAGGGATGAGGGATGAAAAGACAGGGGGATGAAAGGACAGAGGGATGAGGGATGGAAGGACAGAGGGATAAGGGATAGAAGGACTGAGGGATGGAAGGACAGTGGAATGAGGCATTTGGGATGGAAGGACTGAGGGATGGAAGGACAGAGGGATGAGGGATGGAAGGACAGAAGGATAAGGGATGGAAGGACAGAAGGATAAGGGATGGAAGGACAGAGGGATAAGGGATGGAAGGACAGAGGGATAAGGGATGGAAGGACAGAGGGATGAAAAGACAGAGGTATAAGGGATGGAAGGACAGAGGACTGAGGGGTGGAAGGACTGAGGGATGAGGCATTTGGGGAAGGACAGAGGGCTGGAAGGACGGAGTAGAAGGACAGAGGGATGAGGTATGGAAGGACAGGGGGGTTGAAGGACGGAGGGATGGAAGGACAGAGGGATGGAAGATGGAGGGATGAGGGATGGAAGGACAGGGGGTGGAAGGACAGAGGGGTGGAAGGACAGGCGGATGAGGGATGGAATGACAGAAGGATAAGGGATTGAAGGACAGAGGGATGAAACGACTGAGGGATGAGGCATTTGGGAGGGAAGGACAGAGGGATGAGGGGTGGAAGGACAGAGGGATGAGGGGTGGAAGGACAGAGAGATGAGGGGTGGAAGGACAGAGGGATGGAGGGGCAGGGGGTGGAAGGACAGAGGGATGAGGGATGGAAGGGCAGAGGGGTGGAAGGACGGAGGGATGAGGGATGAAAGGACAGAGGGATGGAAGGACAGAAGGATGAGGGATGGAAGGACAGGGGCATTTGGGATAGAAGGACAGAGGGGTGGAAGGACAGAGGGGTGGAAGATGGAAGGACAGAGGGGTGGAAGGACAGAGGCGTGGAAGGACAGAGGGGTGGAAGATGGAAGGACAGAGGGGTGGAAGGACAGAGGGGTGAGGGATGGAAGGACAGAGAGATGGAAGGACAGAGGGGTGGAAGGACAGAGAGATGGAAGGACAGAGGGATGGAAGGACGGAGGAATGGAAGGACGAAGGGATCGAAGGACATGGGAATGGAAGGACGGAGGAATGGAAGGACGGAGGGATGGAAGGACGGAGGAATGGAAGGACAGGGGAATGGAAGGACGAAGGGATGGAAGGACAGGGAAATGGAAGGATGGAGGGATGGAAGGACGGAGGAATGGAAGGACAGGGGAATGGAAGGACGGAGGAATGGAAGGACGGAGGAATGGAAGGACAGGGGAATTGAAAGACGGGAATGAAAGGACGGAGGGATGGAAAGACAGGGGGATGGAAGGACGGAGGGATGGAAGGACGGGGGAATGGAAGGACAGAGGGGTGGAAGGACAGAGGGGTGGAAGGACAGAGGGGTGGAAGGACGGAGGGATGGAAGGACGGTGGGATGGAAGGACAGGGGAATGGAAGGACAGAGGGATGGAAGGACGGTGGGATGGAAGGACAGGGGAATGGATGGAGGGATGGAAGGACAGGGGAATGGAAGGACAGAGGGGTGGAAGGACAGGGGGATGGAAGGACGGTGGGATGGAAGGACAGGGGAATGGAAGGACGGAGGGGTGGAAGGACGGTGGGATGGAAGGACAGGGGAATGGAAGGACGGAGGGGTGGAAGGACAGGGCGATGGAAAGACGGTGGGATGGAGGGGTGGAAGGACGGGAATGGAAGGACGGAGGGGTGGAAGGACAGGGGGATGGAAGGACGGTGGGATGGAGGGGTGGAAGGACAGGGAGATGGAAGGGCGGAGGGATGGAAGGACGGTGGGCTGGAAGGACAGGGGAATGGAAGGACGGAGGGGTGGAAGGACGGTGGGATGGAAGGACAGGGGAATGGAAGGACGGAGGGGTGGAAGGACAGGGCGATGGAAAGACGGTGGGATGGAGGGGTGGAAGGACGGGAATGGAAGGACGGAGGGGTGGAAGGACAGGGGGATGGAAGGACGGTGGGATGGAGGGGTGGAAGGACAGGGAGATGGAAGGACGGAGGGATGGAAGGACGGTGGGCTGGAAGGACAGGGGAATGGAAGGACGGAGGGGTGGAAGGACGGTGGGATGGAAGGCCAGGGGAATGGAAGGACAGAGGGATGGAAGAACGGAGGGATGGAAGGACGGAGGGATGGAAGGACAGGGGAATGGAAGGATGGAGGGGTGGAAGGACAGGGGGATGGAAGGACGGAGGGGTGGAAGGACAGGGGAATGGAAGGACGGAGGGGTGGAAGGACAGGGAGATGGAAGGACGGAGGGATGGAAGGACGGAGGGGTGGAAGGACGGAGGGGTGGAAGGACGGAGGGATGGAAGGACGGTGGGATGGAAGGACAGGGGAATGGAAGGACGGAGGGGTGGAAGGACGGAGGGATGGAAGGACGGAGGGATGGAAGGACAGGGGAATGGAAGGACGGAGGGGTGGAAGGACAGGGGGATGGAAGGACGGAGGGGTGGAAGGACAGGGAGATGGAAGGACGGAGGGGTGGAAGGACAGGGGAATGGAAGGACGGAGGGGTGGAAGGACAGGGGAATGGAAGGACGGAGGGGTGGAAGGACAGGGGAATGGAAGGACAGAGGGATGGAAGGACAGGGGAATGGAAGGACGGAGGGATGGAAGGACAGGGGAATGGAAGGACGGAGGGGTGGAAGGACAGGGAGATGGAAGGACAGGGGAATGGAAGGACGGAGGGGTGGAAGGACACGGGAATGGAAGGACGGGGAAGATGGAAGGACGTGGGATGGAAGGACGGAGGGATGGAAGGCCAGGGGAATGGAAGAACGGAGGGATGGAAGGACGGAGGGATGGAAGGACAGGGGAATGGAAGGATGGAGGGGTGGAAGGACAGGGGGATGGAAGGACGGAGGGGTGGAAGGACGGAGGGGTGGAAGGACAGGGAGATGGAAGGACGGAGGGATGGAAGGACGGAGGGGTGGAAGGACGGAGGGGTGGAAGGACGGAGGGATGGAAGGACGGAGGGATGGAAGGACAGGGGAATGGAAGGACGGAGGGGTGGAAGGACGGAGGGATGGAAGGACGGAGGGATGGAAGGACAGGGGAATGGAAGGACGGAGGGGTGGAAGGACAGGGGGATGGAAGGACAGAGGGGTGGAAGGACAGGGAGATGGAAGGACGGAGGGGTGGAAGGACAGGGGAATGGAAGGACAGAGGGATGGAAGGACAGGGGAATGGAAGGACGGAGGGATGGAAGGACAGGGGAATGGAAGGACGGAGGGGTGGAAGGACAGGGAGATGGAAGGACAGGGGAATGGAAGGACGGAGGGGTGGAAGGACACGGGAATGGAAGGACGGGGAAGATGGAAGGACGGTGGGATGGAAGGACGGAGGGATGGAAGGATGGTGGGATGGAGGGACAGGGGAATGGAAGGACGGAGGGGTGGAAGGACAGGGAGATGGAAGGACAGGGAGATGGAAGGACGGAGGGGTGGAAGGACAGGGAGATGGAAGGACGGAGGGATGGAAGTACAGGGAGATGGAAGGACAGGGGAATGGAAGGACGGAGGGGTGGAAGGACAGGGAGATGGAAGGACGGAAGGGGTGGAAGGACAGGGAGATGGAAGGACAGGGAGATGGAAGGACGGAGGGATGGAAGGACAGGGGAATGGAAGGACAGAGGGGTGGAAGGACGGTGGGATGGAAGGACGGTGGGATGGAAGGACGGAGGGATGGAAGGACGGAGGGATGGAAGGACGGTGGGATGGAAGGACAGGGGAATGGAAAGACGGAGGGATGGAAGGACGGGAATGGAAGGACGGAGGGGTGGAAGGTTGGTGGGATGGAAGGACGGAGGGATGGAAGGACGGTGGGATGGAGGGATGGAAGGACAGGGGAATGGAAGGACGGAGGGATGGAAGGACAGGGGAATGGAAGGACGGAGGGATGGAAGGACAGGGGAATGGAAGGACGGAGGGGTGGAAGGACAGGGAGATGGAAGGACAGGGGAATGGAAGGATGGAGGGATGGAAGGACGGTGGGATGGAAGGACGGAGGGATGGAAGGACGGTGGGATGGAGGGATGGAAGGACGGAGGGATGGAAGGACGGAGGGATGGAAGGACGGAGGGATGGAAGGACAGGGGAATGGAAGGACGGAGGGGTGGAAGGACAGGGAGATGGAAGGACGGAGGGATGGAAGGACACGGGAATGGAAGGACAGAGGGATGGAAGGACACGGGAATGGAAGGACGGAGGGGTGGAAGGACAGGGGGATGGAAGGACGGTGGGATGGGGGGGTGGAAGGACAGGGAGATGGAAGGACAGGGAGATGGAAGGACGGAGGGATGGAAGGACAGGGGAATGGAAGGACGGAGGGGTGGAAGGACAGGGGGATGGAAGGACGGTGGGATGGGGGGGTGGAAGGACAGGGAGATGGAAGGACGGAGGGATGGAAGGACAGGGGAGTGGAAGGACAGGGGAATGGAAGGACGGAGGGGTGGAAGGACAGGGAGATGGAAGGACAGGGAGATGGAAGGACGGAGGGAATGGAAGGACGGGGAAGATGAGGACAGCTGGGATGACGTCCATTGAAGAGAACCAATCACTATCACATGTGGGATCTCCTCTATAATAGATCGGGAATTGTTGATCTGGAAGCACATTTTATATAGAAATTATCAGCCCCGGTGGGAAGTGTCCCCGGACATACCAGGACTGATCGCTGATTGGTGGACACATACACACAAGCTCTACTCTGTAGTGTCATCCACACTTCCGCCTCTACTACTTCCGCTTTCACGACACTTCCTTCGCTTTGCGGCAGCCGCAGCGGGTCCCAGCTATGGACGCGTTGGAGGGTCTGTTCGGTAGTGATGCCGAGTCTGAGCCCGAGCAGAAAGCGGACGGTGAGTGGTGGGGTGAGGGGCTTTCATACATCTCTATGGCGGTGTGGTTGGTCTGAGGCTCCCATGTGGAGTACAGGAGAGTTCATAGTGCCCCCCCCTCTCTGATCACACTACAGAGGGAACACAGGGGGACTCTGTAACCATCATGGAACTACAACTCTCAGTATGCTCTGCCCTCTATTTATATTTACAGGAGAATGACAGATCCCACACCCCAATCCTTATCCAGCTGGACAGACAGCCTGGGGCATCAGATCATGTATATCGGATCTAGGGGTCACTGATGGGATCGGGGGTTGTGGGATCTGGGGGTCACTGATGGGGTCAGGGGGTGTGGGATCTGGGGTCACTGATGGAATCGGGAGTTGTGGGATCTGGGGTCACTGGTGGGATCGGGGGGGGTGGGATCTGGGGTCACTAATGGGATCTGGGGTCACTAATGGGATCGGGGGGGGGGGGTGGGATCTGGGGTCCCTAATGGGATCTGGGGTCACTAATGGGATCGGGGGGTGTGGGATCTGGGGTCACTGGTGGGATCGGGGGATGTGGGATCCGGGGGTCACTGTTGGGATCGGGGGATCACTGGTGGGATCTGGGGTTGTGGGACCTGGGGGTCACTGATGGGATCGGGGGTTGTGGGACCTGGGGGTCACTGATGGGATCGGGGGTTGTGGGACCTGGGGGTCACTAATGGGATCGGGGGTTGTGGAACCTGGGGGTCACTGATGGGATCGGGGGTTGTGGAACCTGGGGGTCACTGATGGGATCGGGGGTTGTGGGACCTGGGGGTCACTGATGGGATCGGGGGTTGTGGGACCTGGGGGTCACTGATGGGATCGGGGGTTGTGGGACCTGGGGGTCACTGAGGGGATCGGGGGTTGTGGGATCTGGGGGTCTCTGGGGGTCACTGATGGGATCTGGGGGTCACTGATGGGATCTGAGGATCACTGATGGGATGTGGGGGTCACTGATGGGATCGGGGGGTGGGATCTGGGGGTCACTGATGGGATCGGGGGTGGAATCTGGGGGTCACTGATGGGATCGGGGGGGGGTGGGATCTGGGGGTCACTGATGGGATCGGGGGGGTGGGATCTGGGGGTCACTGATGGGATCTGGGACAAAAGGGAACTGACATCTGCAAGATTGTATTGGTTTAACAGTCACCACATCCCAAAAATTAAGTAAAAAACAAAAAACCCCCTCAGAGGTGGGACTTTAAAAGTGACTGCAAAACACACAAAGTATATTGAAATTGTATAGATTTAATAAATAAGTACAAAAAGGACAATGAATATAAATCACATGAATTGTGTACAAGTCCAGAAAATTGGTTGCGTGGGTAAGGAGAAAAATTGAAACATTGATAGTCAAACCCGACAGCTGTTTCGGTTACGCCCTTCTTCGGGGGAATTGTAGACATACAGTTCAATAAGACAGACAAACTCTGTTGAATACATAATATAGTACAGATAAATATCGCGATGTATGCATATACATACATTACAAACAGTCATATAAAAAAATATATATATTAAATAAATATATGCTTACAGTAATCTATCCAAAGAGAAATTAATATTTGGTGCACCGGGGGACCACATGCACGGCAGTAAATGTGGGGTGAAAAAAGAGAACACCCCACCAATGAGGGGGCTCCAAGATCGATGGGGTCCAATATCCCAACAACGGGGGTCCCCAGGCGACGACACGCAGACAGGCCAGAGAGAGACCAAGGAATCCGGTAAGGTAATTATCTAAAAGACAAATTTATGAAGGGTGGGAGGCAAAAGGGGGAAATCACATTAGTGAGTCCCTAATATGTAGTAAAGTCCCCCCATAGACCCCAGCCCTATAGACCCTAACTTAAGTCCCATATATAGATAGTATGAATTCATCCATTACATGTATAATGTGTGTCCAAGGAAACCTACCAGTATGGAAAAATATTCCAGATCAGGGAGGTGTCTGGTGGAAACTTGAAACGGCTTCAAAAGTAGAGGGAGTCCTCAATACAAAAATTGCATCCAATATGCACTATTGTAGTGATGAAGCAAATATGTGCATCGTTTCAATCTGATTTAAATCCAGAGAATCTAAAGGGTAATATGGATGGAAAAATAGGGGACAATAGGTAGATATAGCATTAAATTTGTCCAAGGTAAATAAACAAAATACAAAGTTTCAATGAACTGTCCTATAAGAGTTTACCTGTAGGGATCCCGGGTGTCCCAATGATCGCTGCGTGAGGTACCTCGTGTGGACTCCGACTGGTCCTTGAGAGCTTTAAATGGTGTCTCAAAGACATCTGCGCATGCGTCAGAAAGCGCCGGTAAATGACGCAGACGTAGTGACGTCAGTGCGCTATCCGTCGCGTACCTATGACGCTCCGGACGGGCACATAAAGAAATAGACGTTAATGAACAGGAATGTGAGATGTCTCTCTATGCAGAGAGTGTGCCGCAGTATGTCTGAAAGGAACACATAGGTATAGCTGTATAATCCCTGCCATTCCGTGCCAAAGAGAGTACCCGTGTATATAATGAGACCCGACAGCAGGGAGGAGGAAGAAGAAGGATTGATATTATTATAAATATACTAGGAGTTATGTATCTCTATATTATATTGAAACTCCATGTTATCCAAAATTTTACTTTAAATAAACTCTTCAATCTAAATATGAATTATATATTGAAAGTTATTAGAAATAAAAAAGTAAAGATGTAAAAAAATGGAAAGAAGAGAATTAAATAATAATAGTCAGTCATAATTCAAAGAGAATTGGAGCAATATCATTCATTGTTTACATGGAAAATGATATTTACATTCATATTCCATGGAGAAATTGTATATCGACTATAACATTATATCTATTAGAAATTGCATAACAATAATAATCAAATAGATGAAAGCCTCCCTCTGATACAATGGATGTTTGTTAATGTAGTAAAAAGGCACATATAGGGCAGGCAGGTTCCCAGTGTCGAATCCAGAGGTTAGAGTCGCCAATAGGGGGCCCCCCGCGCGGCATCCGCCCAAAGACCGTCCCAAGTGGCGGTAATTGGCAGATGACGCGCGCCGACGCATAAATGCAAATAAATGCATAAAAAGGGGGGTAAAAGAGGCCAATCCCCCCAGAAAGAAAAAAGGGGGGGGGAAAAACCTGGCGGCCCAACTCACCCCCTGTGTGCGCCGTGTGAGGGACAATGAGCCCACTGGGAGCCCCAAACTGACGTATGCATGCGGGTCACCGGTACATCAAAAGGAGATGAAAATAAATGTAAATAAAAAGTGGGGGAAATCTAGGGGAGAAAAAGGGGAGAGGGGGAAAAAAAAAAAAAAAAAAAAAAAAAAAAAGGGGGGGGGGAGTCCATTGATGGTAGGAGATACATTGTCTCACCTGTACTTCTATTCTTCCCACCCCCCTGAGGAGAAACCCTCAAGAAAAGGACGATAACTTATAAGATCGTTCAATCCTGGAGGCATGGTGGCATTTAGGGTAAAGATCCATCTAGTCTCTCTTTGTAGGAGAGTTCTGTTCCAATCTCCTCCTCTGTTGCTGGGGTGTACCCTGTCCAGAATTAAGAATTTTATTCTGGGAATTCTACTATTATGGATATCTTTTATATGGCGTCCAAGGGGAAGGTCTGGGTCACATTTCTTCATACAGGTGATATGTCTAGCCGCTCTCTTGAAGAATGGCTGTTTGGTTTTGCCAATGTAGAATGATCCACATTGGCATGTGAGTAGATAAACTACTCCTTCCGTTTTGCAGTTCGCAAAATGAATGGGTTTGAAGATTTTGCCATTAGGTAGTGATGCTTTTTCATCAATGTTCATATATTGGCATAAATTGCAACCTCCACATCGATATGTGCCAGGTCGCCTACATGGGTCAACCCGGAATTCACCCGTGTATTCACTCTGTATTAGGTTATCCTTTATTGAATCTGCCTTCCGATAGGTAATTGCCGGTTGAGCCGGCACAAAGGAGGCTAGAGAGGGATCGATCTGCAAAAGATGCCAGTATTTGGAAATAATTTTTCTAATCTGTTCGCTTTGTCTATTAAATTTGGTAATAATTCGTATAGTATTAGAATCAAAATTGTCGGGTTTGATGCTCGGTTGTTTTTTTGTTAGAAGTTGATCCCTAGATTTTAGGGTAGCCCTTCTAAAAGATTTTTTAAGGCTATTAAGAGAGTAGCCTCGTATCAAAAGGCGGTCTCTGAGGGCATTTGCTTCATTCTGAAACGTAGCATCATTCGTACAGTTTCGGCGTAGCCGTAAATATTGTCCGTATGGAATTGATTTTACTAACGATGTAGGATGTGCACTCCCCGCATGTAGTATAGAATTGCATGCTGTATCTTTGCGATATAGTGCACTTGTTAGTTTACCATTTGTGTCCTTAAGTATAGTGATATCTAAAAAATTAATGGACGTCTCACTATACGTCATGGTGAATGTAAGGTTGTAGGAGTTATCATTCATAGCATCCAAGCAGGACAACAATAGTTCTGGAGTGCCTATCCAGACGATAAAGATATCGTCGATGTAACGACTCCAGTTGACAATATATTCAGTCATAGGCAAAAGGCTCTCTTCAGATAGAAAATTCTGTTCCCACTCCCCCAGATATAGGTTAGCGTAGGATGGGGCGCAGCAAGTCCCCATTGCCACGCCCTGTATCTGGAGGTAGTGGGACCCATCAAACGAAAAGGCATTGCAGGTAAGAATATGTTCAAGAGCAGAAAGCAAAAATAAATCGAAAGAACGATTATCACGATGCGATTGGGATAAGATATGTCTGATTACCCCAATGCCCCGCTGGTGGGGGATGGAGCTATATAGGGCTTCTACATCAACAGCCACCAGCAGGGCATTGGGGGGCACAGACATCTCATCCAATTGATTGAGTAAATGCATTGTATCTTTCACAAAAGAAGGCAAGTTGTTCACGTAAGGACGAATTTGTTCATCTATGAACTTACTAAGGTTCTCCGTGATGCTACCACATCCCGATACGATGGGGCGGCCTGGTGGCATAGTTTGATTTTTGTGCACCTTAGGAAGACTATAGAAAGTCGGGATTCTGGGATGAAGAGTTCTGATAAAGTTCCAAATCTGCAGATCGATTGTCCTGTTCGTATAGGCCCCATCGATCAGTATATAGAAGGCATCATTGAATTTCCCAATCATGGTTCTTGAGATTTTTCTATACCAATCACTGTTGTTTAGTATTTTTAAACACATCTCCTTGTATTGGAGATTCCCCATGATCACAATATTGCCCCCTTTATCTGCCGGTTTTATTGTCAGATGAATCTGTTTAGTCAGATTCTCAAGGGCCTTTTTTTCACCTTCAGTTAAATTAGATGATGTTTCACCCTTGCGGTTGATATTAAGCTTCTTAATGTCATTGGTTGTCATAGTCAGAAAGGCTCCCAGGTTGATATTGGTACCTATCACAGGAAATTTATCGGATTTCTTTTTTAAAGAAGATTGTATCTTCGGTAAGGTGACCTTTTTCTTGTTAGTCGTGGGTAATACATCGCATGTCAATAGACTATCCAAGTCAATCCTGTCTATAAGATCTGTATTTACATTATCCGTGGATAGATCAACCAGGGTCTGTACATCATGTTCATGTTGAATTGCAGTTTTATCTTTTTCTCTTACTTTAGTAGAGACTTCCGTTTTGGTATACATGCTTTTCAATAACAGTTTCCTAGAAAATAACTGCAAGTCCTTAATTACCTCAAATTTGTCCAAATCTGAACTTGGACAGAAATTCAAACCCCTGGATAGAACAGATCTCTCATCATCTGATAGTATATAATCAGATAGATTGATAATATTCAACCTATCACTACTCGTTTTGTGGCTCTTTAGCTATGATGTCATGTTGGATAAATCAATATTCATCTCTGCCAAAGGTTCGGTCACCTCTGATACATTGTTATGGGGAAATAAAATTCCCGATGTGGGTTGTTCCAGCGGCCCACCACGTGGTCCTGTTGTCTTTATATTAAAAGTCCCGTTTTGGGGAGGAATGGGCATTACTTCCAACATGCGTTTTTTTGTCTGTCCCTTGTTGGGTGATTTCCATTTGTTCTTGAGTGGTTTTTTCTTATCTGTGACCGAACGCTGGGAGGATGAGGAGAGTGAAGAATTGAGAGAAGCATTGGAGCCCCTCTCAGCAGTTGCACCCCTTGTTTTAATGAATTTGGGGCGCGTGCGTGGGTTATTATTCCTTTGCCAATGGTATGCTTTTGATTCCTTAAAGGCAATCTTATCTCTCCAGAATTTTTGTTCTTTAGCCGGCAGGACATTACCAGCCAGCAAATCAAGATGGATTTTTATGCTCTCTTCTAGAGTTTTATAGTTATCAAGATTTTCGCATGGTTTGAGCTGTATATACACATTTTCAATGTCTGTATTTAGAATCGTAACTCTTCTAGAATATTCTTCCATTAAAAGCCTCATCATAGTGAGGCTACATTGTTGCAGGTTTTTTTCCCACTGTTTTTTGAAAGATTCGTCAATATTATCAAAGGTTGGGAAGATCTGAATGCGTAAACCCAACGGGTTCAGATCTTCCCTAATGTATTGTTCAAAACCCTCAATATGCCATATTAATTGTGCCTTCTTTTCCACCAACTTAGATAATTGGGAAAATAATGCTGACATTTCAGAAGTTTGAGCTTCCTTTTTTGCTTGCTCTCTGTATCTAGACATATGTCCCTCAAAGTCCTTAGATTTGAACATAATGTATAATAGGCACAAAGAGACTAGAAAAATATATATAATGTGGAGGTAATCCAATAATGATACCAACAAAAAGGGGGGGAGGGGGAAGTGAAGGGAGGGGAACTAATAAATTATATAAGCAAAATAAATTCAATATGACATCAACAGGAAATTATGTCTTTTAAATCTCCAATAAATTGTACAAAAATTTATCAATACATATATGTACATACATACCTATGCATGCAAGCATGTACACGTATGTATATAAGGATAGAACAAACCCGCAGATGTCAGAAAAAATGGGGGGTATGGGTATTTGCTGCCCGGTTGTATAGGAGACAAAAGGGAACTGACATCTGCAAGATTGTATTGGTTTAACAGTCACCACATCCCAAAAATTAAGTAAAAAACAAAAAACCCCCTCAGAGGTGGGACTTTAAAAGTGACTGCAAAACACACAAAGTATATTGAAATTGTATAGATTTAATAAATAAGTACAAAAAGGACAATGAATATAAATCACATGAATTGTGTACAAGTCCAGAAAATTGGTTGCGTGGGTAAGGAGAAAAATTGAAACATTGATTGCCTCCCACCCTTCATAAATTTGTCTTTTAGATAATTACCTTACCGGATTCCTTGGTCTCTCTCTGGCCTGTCTGCGTGTCGTCGCCTGGGGACCCCCGTTGTTGGGATATTGGACCCCATCGATCTTGGAGCCCCCTCATTGGTGGGGTGTTCTCTTTTTTCACCCCACATTTACTGCCGTGCATGTGGTCCCCCGGTGCACCAAATATTAATTTCTCTTTGGATAGATTACTGTAAGCATATATTTATTTAATATATATATTTTTTTATATGACTGTTTGTAATGTATGTATATGCATACATCGCGATATTTATCTGTACTATATTATGTATTCAACAGAGTTTGTCTGTCTTATTGAACTGTATGTCTACAATTCCCCCGAAGAAGGGCGTAACCGAAACAGCTGTCGGGTTTGACTATCAATGTTTCAATTTTTCTCCTTACCCACGCAACCAATTTTCTGGACTTGTACACAATTCATGTGATTTATATTCATTGTCCTTTTTGTACTTATTTATTAAATCTATACAATTTCAATATACTTTGTGTGTTTTGCAGTCACTTTTAAAGTCCCACCTCTGAGGGGGTTTTTTGTTTTTCACTGATGGGATCTGGGGGTCACTGATGAGATCGGGGGGGGTGGGATCTGGGGGTCACTGATGAGATCGGGGGGGTGGGATCTGGGGGTCACTGATGGGATCGGGGGGTTGGGATCTGGGGTTCACTGATGGGATCGGGGGGGTGGGATCTGGGGGTCACTGATGGGATCGGGGGGGGTGGGATCTGGGGGTCACTGATGGGATCGGGGGGGGTGGGATCTGGGGGTCACTGATGGGATCGGGGGGGTGGGATCTGGGGGTCACTGATGGGATCGGGGGGTCACTGATGGGATCTGGGGGTCACTGATGGGATCTGGGGGTCACTGATGAGATCGGGGGGGTGGGATCTGGGGGTCACTGATGGGATCGGGGGCGTGGGATCTGGGGGTCACTGATGGGATCGGGGGGGTGGGATCTGGGGGTCACTGATGGGATGGGGGGGGTGGGATCTGGGGGTCACTGATGGGATCGGGGGGGTGGGATCTGGGGGTCACTGATGGGATCGGGGGGGGTGGGATCTGGGGGTCACTGATGGGATCGGGGGGGTGGGATCTGGGGGTCACTGATGGGATCGGGGGGGTGGGATCTGGGGGTCACTGATGGGATCGGGGGGGGTGGGATCTGGGGGTCACTGATGGGATCGGGGGGGGGGGTGGGATCTGTGGGTCACTGATGGGATCGGGGGGGGGGGTGGGATCTGTGGGTCACTGATGGGATCGGGGGGGGGGTGGGATCTGGGGGTCACTGATGGGATCGGGGGGGGGGTGGGATCTGGGGGTCACTGATGGGATCGGGGGGGGTGGGATCTGGGGGTCACTGATGGGATCGGGGGGTTGTGGGATCTGGGGGTCACTGATGGGATCGGGGGTTGTGGGATCTGGGGGTCACTGATGGGATCGGGGGGGGTGGGATCTGGGGGTCACTGATGGGATCGGGGGGGGTGGGATCGGGGGGGTGGGATCTGGGGGTCACTGATGGGATCGGGGGGGTGGGATCGGGGGGGTGGGATCTGGGGGTCACTGATGGGATCGGGGGGTGGGATCTGGGGGTCACTGATGGGATCGGGGGGGTGGGATCTGGGGGTCTCTGATGGGATCGGGGGGGGGGTGGGATCTGGGGGTCACTGATGGGATCTGGGGGTCACTGATGGGATCGGGGGTGTGGGATCTGGGGGGTCACTGATGGGATCGGGGGGGGGGGGTGGGATCTGGGGGTCACTGATGGGATCGGGGGGGGTGGGATCTGGGGGTCACTGATGGGATCGGGGGTGTGGGATCTGGGGGGTCACTGATGGGATCGGGGGGGGGTGGGATCTGGGGGTCACTGATGGGATCTGGGGGTCACTGATGGGATCGGGGGTGTGGGATCTGGGGGGTCACTGATGGGATCGGGGGTGTGGGATCTGGGGGGGTCACTGATGGGATCGGGGGGGTGGGATCTGGGGGTCACTGATGGGATCGGGGGTGTGGGATCTGGGGGGGGGTCACTGATGGGATCGGGGGGGGGGTGGGATCTGGGGGTCACTGATGGGATCGGGGGGGGGGTGGGATCTGGGGGTCACTGATGGGATCGGGGGGGGGGGGTGGGATCTGGGGGTCACTGATGGGATCGGGGGGGGTGGGATCTGGGGGTCACTGATGGGATCGGGGGGTGGGATCTGGGGGTCACTGATGGGATCGGGGGGTGGGATCTGGGGGTCACCGATGGGATCGGGGTTTGTGGGATCTGGGGGTCACTGATGGGATCGGGGGTTGTGGGGATCTGGGGGTCACTGATGGGATCGGGGGTTGTGGGATCTGGGGGTCACTGATGGGATCGGGGGTTGTGGGATCTGGGGGTCACTGATGGGATCGGGGGTTGTGGGACCTGGGGGTCACTGATGGGATCGGGGGTTGTGGGACCTGGGGGGTCACTGATGGGATCGGGGGTTGTGGGACCTGGGGGTCACTGATGGGATCGGGGGGTTGTGGGACCTGGGGGTCACTGATGGGATCGGGGGTTGTGGGACCTGGGGGTCACTGATGGGATCGGGGGTTGTGGGACCTGGGGGTCACTGATGGGATCGGGGGTTGTGGGACCTGGGGGTCACTGATGGGATCGGGGGTTGTGGGACCTGGGGGTCACTGATGGGATCGGGGGTTGTGGGACCTGGGGGTCACTGAGGGGATCGGGGGTTGTGGGATCTGGGGGTCTCTGGGGGTCACTGATGGGATCTGGGGGTCACTGATGGGATCGGGGGTGGGATCTGGGGGTCACTGATGGGATCGGGGGTGGGATCTGGGGGTCACTGATGGGATCGGGGGTGGGATCTGGGGGTCACTGATGGGATCGGGGGGGGGGGGTGGGATCTGGGGGGGCACTGATGGGATCGGGGGGGGGGGGTGGGATCTGGGGGTCACTGATGGGATCGGGGGGGGGGTGGGATCTGGGGGTCACTGATGGCATCTGGGGGTCACTGATGAGATCGGGGGGGTGGGATCTGGGGGTCACTGATGGGATCGGGGGGGTGGGATCTGGGGGTCACTGATGGGATCGGGGGGGGTGGGATCTGGGGGTCACTGATGGGATCGGGGGGGGTGGGATCTGGGGGTCACTGATGGGATCGGGGGGTGGGATCTGGGGGTCACTGATGGGATCGGGGGGGGGTGGGATCTGGGGGTCACTGATGGGATCTGGGGGTCACTGATGGGATCTGGGGGGGGTGGGATCTGGGGGTCACTGATGGGATCGGGGGGGGGGGGGGGTGGGATCTGGGGGTCACTGATGGGATCGGGGGGGGTGGGGTCTGGGGGTCACTGATGGGATCGGGGGGGGGGGTGGGATCGGGGGGGGGGGTGGGATCTGGGGGTCACTGATGGGATCGGGGGGGGGGGTGGGATCTGGGGGTCACTGATGGGATCGGGGGGGGGGGGTGGGATCTGGGGGTCACTGATGGGATCGGGGGGGGGTGGGATCTGGGGGTCACTGATGGGATCGGGGGGGGGGGTGGGATCTGGGGGTCACTGATGGGATCGGGGGGGGGGTGGGATCTGGGGGTCACTGATGGGATCGGGGGGGGGGGGGGTGGGATCTGGGGGTCACTGATGGGATCGGGGGGGGGGTGGGATCTGGGGGTCACTGATGGGATCGGGGGGGGGGGGTGGGATCTGGGGGTCACTGATGGGATCGGGGGTTGTGGGATCTGGGGGTCACTGATGGGATCGGGGGTTGTGGGATCTGGGGGGTCACTGATGGGATCGGGGGTTGTGGGATCTGGGGGTCACTGATGGGATCGGGGGTTGTGGGATCTGGGGGTCACTGATGGGATCGGGGGTTGTGGGATCTGGGGGTCACTGATGGGATCGGGGGTTGTGGGATCTGGGGGTCACTGATGGGATCGGGGGGTTGTGGGACCTGGGGGTCACTGATGGGATCGGGGGTTGTGGGACCTGGGGGTCACTGATGGGATCGGGGGTTGTGGGACCTGGGGGTCACTGATGGGATCGGGGGTTGTGGGACCTGGGGGTCACTGATGGGATCGGGGGTTGTGGGACCTGGGGGTCACTGATGGGATCGGGGGTTGTGGGACCTGGGGGTCACTGATGGGATCTGGGGTTGTGGGACCTGGGGGTCACTGATGGGATCGGGGGTTGTGGGACCTGGGGGTCACTGAGGGGATCGGGGGTTGTGGGACCTGGGGGTCTCTGGGGGTCACTGATGGGATCTGGGGGTCACTGATGGGATCGGGGGTGGGATCTGGGGGTCACTGATGGGATCGGGGGTGGGATCTGGGGGTCACTGATGGGATCGGGGGTGGGATCTGGGGGTCACTGATGGGATCGGGGGGGGTGGGATCTGGGGGTCACTGATGGGATCGGGGGGGGGGGTGGGATCTGGGGGTCACTGATGGCATCTGGGGGTCACTGATGAGATCGGGGGGGTGGGATCTGGGGGTCACTGATGGGATCGGGGGGGTGGGATCTGGGGGTCACTGATGGGATCGGGGGGGTGGGATCTGGGGGGTCACTGATGGGATCGGGGGGGGTGGGATCTGGGGGTCACTGATGGGATCGGGGGGGGGTGGGATCTGGGGGTCACTGATGGGATCTGGGGGTCACTGATGGGATTGGGGGGGGGGTGGGATCTGGGGGTCACTGATGGGATCGGGGGGGGGTGGGATCTGGGGGTCACTGATGGGATCGGGGGGGTGGGATCTGGGGGTCACTGATGGGATCGGGGGGGGTGGGATCTGGGGGTCACTGATGGGATCGGGGGGGGGTGGGATCTGGGGGTCACTGATGGGATCGGGGGTTGTGGGACCTGGGGGTCACTGATGGGATCGGGGGTTGTGGGACCTGGGGGTCACTGATGGGATCGGGGGTTGTGGGACCTGGGGGTCACTGATGGGATCGGGGGTTGTGGGACCTGGGGGGTCACTGATGGGATCGGGGGTTGTGGGACCTGGGGGTCACTGATGGGATCGGGGGTTGTGGGACCTGGGGTTCACTGATGGGATCGGGGGTTGTGGGACCTGGGGGTCACTGATGGGATCGGGGGTTGTGGGACCTGGGGGTCACTGATGGGATCGGGGGTTGTGGGACCTGGGGGTCACTGATGGGATCGGGGGTTGTGGGACCTGGGGGTCACTGAGGGGATCGGGGGTTGTGGGACCTGGGGGTCACTGAGGGGATCGGGGGTTGTGGGATCTGGGGGTCACTGAGGGGATCGGGGGGTTGTGGGATCTGGGGGGTCTCTGGGGGTCACTGATGGGATCTGGGGGTCACTGATGGGATCTGGGGGTCACTGATGGGATCTGGGGGTCACTGATGGGATCGGGGGGTGGGATCTGGGGGTCACTGATGGGATCGGGGGGTGGGATCTGGGGGTCACTGATGGGATCGGGGGTGGGATCTGGGGGTCACTGATGGGATCGGGGGTGGGATCTGGGGGTCACTGATGGGATCGGGGGGGGGGGGTGGGATCTGGGGATCACTGATGGGATCGGGGGGGTGGGATCTGGGGGTCACTGAGGGGATCTGGGGGTCACTGATGAGATCGGGGGGGTGGGATCTGGGGGTCACTGATGGGATCGGGGGTGGGATCTGGGGGTCACTGATGAGATCGGGGGGGTGGGATCTGGGGGTCACTGATGGGATCGGGGGGGTGGGATCTGGGGGTCACTGATGGGATCGGGGGGGTGGGATCTGGGGGTCACTGATGGGATCGGGGGGGTGGGATCTGGGGGTCACTGATGGGATCGGGGGGGGTGGGATCTGGGGGTCACTGATGGGATCGGGGGGGGTGGGATCTGGGGGTCACTGATGGGATCGGGGGGGTGGGATCTGGGGGTCACTGATGGGATCGGGGGGTGGGATCTGGGGGTCACTGATGGGATCGGGGGGGGTGGGATCTGGGGGTCACTGATGGGATCGGGGGGGGTGGGATCTGGGGGTCACTGATGGGATCGGGGGGGGTGGGATCTGGGGGTCACTGATGGGATCGGGGGGGGTGGGACCTGGGGGTCACTGATGGGATCGGGGGTTGTGGGACCTGGGGGTCACTGATGGGATCGGGGGTTGTGGGACCTGGGGGTCACTGATGGGATCGGGGGTTGTGGGACCTGGGGGTCACTGATGGGATCGGGGGTTGTGGGACCTGGGGGTCACTGATGGGATCGGGGGTTGTGGGACCTGGGGGTCACTGATGGGATCGGGGGTTGTGGGACCTGGGGGTCACTGATGGGATCGGGGGTTGTGGGACCTGGGGGTCACTGATGGGATCGGGGGTTGTGGGACCTGGGGGTCACTGATGGGATCGGGGGTTGTGGGACCTGGGGGTCACTGATGGGATCGGGGGTTGTGGGACCTGGGGGTCACTGATGGGATCGGGGGTTGTGGGACCTGGGGGTCACTGATGGGATCGGGGGTTGTGGGACCTGGGGGTCACTGATGGGATCGGGGGTTGTGGGACCTGGGGGTCACTGATGGGATCGGGGGTTGTGGGACCTGGGGGTCACTGATGGGATCGGGGGTTGTGGGACCTGGGGGTTGTGGGACCTGGGGGTCACTGATGGGATCGGGGGTTGTGGGATCTGGGGGTGTCTGATGGGATCTGGGGGTCACTGATGGGATGTGGGGGTCACTGATGGGATCGGGGGTGTGGGATCTGGGGGTCACTGATGGGATCGGGGGTGGGATCTGGGGGTCACTGATGGGATCGGGGGGGGTGGGATCTGGGGGTCACTGATGGGATCGGGGGGGGGTGGGATCTGGGGGTCACTGATGGGATCGGGGGGGTGGGATCTGGGGGTCACTGATGGGATCGGGGGGGGTGGGATCTGGGGGTCACTGATGGGATCGGGGGGGTGGGATCTGGGGGTCACTGATGGGATCGGGGGGTGGGATCTGGGGGTCACTGATGGGATCGGGGGGGGGGGGTGGGATCTGGGGGTCACTGATGGGATCGGGGGGGGGGGGGGTGGGATCTGGGGGTCACTGATGGGATCGGGGGGGGGGTGGGATCTGGGGGTCACTGATGGGATCGGGGGGGGGTGGGATCTGGGGGTCACTGATGGGATCGGGGGGGGTGGGATCTGGGGGTCACTGATGGGATCGGGGGGTGGGATCTGGGGGTCACTGATGGGATCGGGGGGTGGGATCTGGGGGTCACTGATGGGATCGGGGGGGTGGGATCTGGGGGTCACTGATGGGATCGGGGGGTGGGATCTGGGGGTCACTGATGGGATCGGGGGGGTGGGATCTGGGGGTCACTGATGGGATCGGGGGGGGTGGGATCTGGGGGTCACTGATGGGATCGGGGGGGGTGGGATCTGGGGGTCACTGATGGGATCGGGGGGGTGGGATCTGGGGGTCACTGATGGGATCGGGGGGGGTGGGATCTGGGGGTCACTGATGGGATCGGGGGGGTGGGATCTGGGGGTCACTGATGGGATCGGGGGGGGTGGGATCTGGGGGTCACTGATGGGATCGGGGGTGGGATCTGGGGGTCACTGATGGGATCGGGGGGGTGGGATCTGGGGGTCACTGGTGGGATCTGGGGGGTGGGATCTGGGGGTCACTGGTGGGATCGGTGGGGTGGGATCTGGGGTTACTGGTGGGATCTGGGGGTCATTGATGGGATCGGGGGGTCACTGGTGGGATTGGGGGGTGGGATCTGGGGGTCACTGGTGGGATCGGGGGGTGGGATCTGGGGTTACTGGTGGGATCGGGGGGGGGGTGGGATCTGGGGGTCACTGATGGGATCGGGGGTGGGATCTGGGGGTCACTGATGGGATCGGGGGGGGTGGGATCTGGGGGTCACTGGTGGGATCTGGGGGTCACTGGTGGGATCGGGGGGGTGGGATTTGGGGGTCACTGGTGGGATCGGTGGGGTGGGATCTGGGGTTACTGGTGGGATCTGGGGGTCATTGATGGGATCGGGGGGTCACTGGTGGGATTGGGGGGTGGGATCTGGGGGTCACTGGTGGGATCGGGGGGTGGGATCTGGGGGTCACGGATGGGAACGGGGGGGGTGGGATCTGGGGGTCACTGATGGGATTGGGGGGTGGGATCTGGGGGTCACTGATGGGATCGGGGGGGGTGGGATCTGGGGGTCACTGGTGGGATCGGGGGGGTGTGGGATCTGGGGGTCACTGATGGGATCGGGGGGGGTGGGATCTGGGGGTCACTGATGGGATCGGGGGGGTGTGGGATCTGGGGGTCACTGATGGGATTGGGGGGGTGTGGGATCTGGGGTCACTGATGGGATCACGACTTGTAGAACTCCAGGAATGGAGTTCTGTGTTCTGTTGAGCAGATTTTACTTCCAGAGACACAATAAGAAGTGACATAAAATCTCTCCTTCGTACTTAGTAAATGGAAGTTGGTTGTCACCACAGTGGGTGACCCCTTTGGAAGATTTCCCCTCTGTTCCACACTAACATTTTGAATCCCTCGTCATCTTCTATCGAGGTGATACTGATCACCATAACCAGCTGGGAAAGTGAATCTCCCCAGTGAGGACACAGACAGAAATAAATACCTGATGGGGCTTTAACACTGAACTCCAGGGAAAGTAAAGGTCCTCCCTGTGGGCTGCCCCCGCACAGCAAGCGTTAAATATTTGTTTAGGTCTAGGGGAGAGGAGATCCATTTTACTCGCCCAATCCATCACTCCCAACAAGCTTCCTCCCGGCTGTAAAGCTGGTTGGCTGTACATGGTTTTAGTTTTTTTTTATTTCAACCAGCAGGCTGAATGAAAAAACTGAACTGATTTCCCCATCCGCACACTTAATGTGGATGGGGGAATCCTTCCCACTGCACTATTGTATTCTGACAATGGGGAGACTTCCTCACTCTCAGAATACACAGATCAGCACTGGAGCCACTGATCGAGCAGCTTTTATTTTTTGGGTGGCTAAACAGAAGTCAATTGATACATCAACTGCAGTGGCCACACATGCATCAAAATGTCTCTGCTGAACCAGCCAAATTTTTATCCATCTGTGGCCATCTTGGGATCGGTCTACGAAGCCTCTTCTCCCCTACATTGGGTCGGTTGGATGTCCACTGACATCATCATGTACAGCGCAGAGCTCATATTGGATGTGAGGATGCTGAGGGATGGTCAAGAAAAGGAGAGTGCCTA